>CAJVPM010001544.1:0-11767 GCA_910592325.1 Scutellospora calospora | reverse complement strand
TGAGGACCTGATTCTAGCTTTACAAGATCTGTTCCTAATAACAAGTTGCAAAGAATTACAAAATCTCTTCTACTATAAAAGAAAACTACAAGATCATTATGAAATAAAGAGAATTTCTACTTTATATTTCAATCTCTCTAAACTAAAGGAGCTACTCTCTCTAGCTTACTAAGAACTCAATTCAAAAGTGAGATACTTATTTCTATTAGACTTATTAGAGCTAAATATACCACTCTCCAAAGTCATTAAAAGGCTTAAGGAACATTATTCTTTTAAACAAATCTCTAATGATTTCTTCAAACCAAAGCCAAGGCTACCTTTAGATACTTCAAAAATTAAGACTATTACTACTTTTAGTTATCCTATTGAAAATAATATAGAAGCAAAGAAATTTGTACAAGAAACAAGGTTATATTACCAATATAACCTATCACTACTGAACACAATTATAGTTGCTAATTCAACAAACAAACTTTGGCTTTCTGAAGACCCAAGCTTGATCGATGACTTCAATCTTACTTTATCTATTACATCATCTAAACTAGTAAGAGAAATAGCAAGAATGCTTTGTTAGTATTACTATTTTATCAAGTTATTAGAGACCTGAATAGACCTTCAAGCAGAAACAAACAAAATAGACAAAGTTGCTAAAAGCAAAATAGAAATTCTAGAAACTATTGAAGCTATTCATAATTATCTGCGAACAAAAGAAGTTGATATAGCAAATATCCTATTACCAATTACAGAACAAATAGCAGTTATACCTACACTTGATCTCTTGTATCAATACTTTAACTTTAAGAATATTCCTGAATTCTTACTTTAACTACCCTTACTTCCAGAACCTTCTTAGGAGATCTTTAATAATACTAATGACTACTGAACCACTGTTATTAGAAATTAAACAACATACTATTTCTCTAATTATCAGAACACATAACATACAAGGAATAAATGATAGTATTAAATTCTAACAATAGATAGAATTCTGTAATATGAATAGCATAGACATTATTAGTATTACTGAAACAAAACTAGCATAATCAAAATTCTTCAAACATACTCTTAATAATTTATATTATCAAGTTTATACATCTAATACAACTATTGACAAAAACAAAAGTGTGAAGCTAGCATAGGTACTACAATTGTAATTAAAAACTTTCTTCAACTATATATCTATAACATTATATCTTATCCTGGTACAGCTATCACTATTGATCGGTTTTTACCAAATAACAACAAATTTAGAGTTATCTCTATTTACTTTCTGTCTAACAATACAGTACTTCTAGATGCAACTCACCAAAAGATATTTGATTAGATGGAGTATGCAAATTGGTACAATTTGCAACTTATAATCCTAGGAGACTTCAATTCGAATCTAAAAAAAAAAAGAATAGCACTTCCAAATTGCTTTACAAATTACAAAAAACAGGCCTTTAGAGTATACTAAAGACCTTCAAAGTCACTATATTTACATAGAATAGATCACATTTTACAAGTCAAATTGATGATATATTTGTCTCACAAAATATTCTCAATACCTTTCTACTCCTAAAGATTATCAATGCAAAAGAAATAGCAGAAAGTGATCACAAAGTGATAACTATTGAATGGTGTATTACTCCTCTTAACAAAAACAAAATATGAAGAAGAGGTAACAAAAGACTATTATTCAAATATGAAGAGATAAATCTTGAAAAATGGTAAGACTTTACACAAAATATCTCAAAAGAGATCTCCAAAGATGATAAATTACAGAATACAATTACTAAAATTATACATCTTAATAAGGCTTAGCAAATACTTAGCAATATAATCATACAAAATGCTAAGAAACATATCCCTTACATATCTAAAACCTTACAGTTATTTAATGCACATACTCTAATTGTATCAAGGATTCATAAAGCTCTAACTATTTTGAACAAAACTCTAAAAACTCTCAAAAACATTACTCTATAGCAACATATTATAGAGATAAACAAAAATATCTCACTAATTAATAAGCTAACTAATATAGATATTAATTAAATTAATATTATAGATCTTACAAATGACCTCTCATCAATAATATAGAACTTTGAAATATACAGAAAATCTCTAGATATAGCAAGACAAATAGAGAATAATACTGCCTTATAGGACAAAATACAAGGGTACATCCAAAACAGATATGATAACTTCAAAGTTAATACAACAAAGATGATAGATAGTATTCTACAGGGCATATAGACTATATATAGTTTCAAAATATAGTAATACCTAAAGAAGTAGTTACAAATCCCTACTTAATTCAAGAACATATTAAGAACTATTTCGAAAACTGGACATATCCAAATCTAATAATAACTAAGAATAGACAAATTGGCAAGATAAATATAAGCCAAAGAACAACGTACTTTTTTTTTAGTATAATACAATACTTCAGAATATAACACTAGTAGAGCTAAGAGACTATATAGCAATAGTATCTAACAAAAAAGCAATAGAGCTACAACTCATATCTAATAAAATGCTAAAACATCTAGACAAACAGACTTTAAACTATCTTTTAAAGATATTTAACGCTTGTTTAAAACTAGAAGATATATCTAGTGCATAGAAATATAATCTAATTTATCTGATATCCAAAAAACTAATCTTTATAAATCAATTAAACTATATGCGTCTAATATCTCTGATTGAGCATACAAGAAAAATCTTTACCAAGATTATCACAAACAGACTTAGCAATATTTGCTCCTCTTATCTAATTTTAAACAATTCCAACTTTGTCACACTACTAGACAACTCAACAACTACTGCAATAACAGTTCTTTCTTATCTAATAGAAGATGCACAAGTACAGAATAAAGAGATCTGGATATTAGCATAAGATATGAGTAAAGCCTATGACTCTGTTCATATTTCTTTATTAGAAAGAGCACTTTACAGAATTAAAGTACTATGATCTCTTGTTAACCTTATCACTAAAATATTTACCTATAGTTCAAACTCAGTCATTACAAATTTTAGTAATACTAAACTGTACCAAGTATATAATAGAATCGACTAGGATGAAACAATTACTT
The DNA here is from genome assembly GCA_910592325.1 of Scutellospora calospora. Taxonomy (NCBI): domain Eukaryota; kingdom Fungi; phylum Glomeromycota; class Glomeromycetes; order Diversisporales; family Gigasporaceae; genus Scutellospora; species Scutellospora calospora. The sequence goes on along the minus strand of CAJVPM010001544.1, from coordinate 8,690 downwards.
CACTACTCTAGAGAATATATTACAATCTCTTTCTCTCAAAAATAATGTAACAGCATACAGGCTATACAATAGAAGGAATGAATAGCTCTCTAACTTCAAAGCAAATAACTCAGTTCTAGGTATTGGTCTATATAGCTAGCTAACAACAAATAAGAACTCTCACAGATTCTGGAGACAGCATCATCATTCTACAAACTCACAAACATTAAGGTTAATACAACTAAGTCAGTACTTGCTACCAATACTAAGCTGCAATTTCCTTCAATTACTTTCGAAAGAGCTCAAATAAATTTAATAAATACAAAAGAGGCCTTCAAATTCTTAGGATGCTGGTTTACACTAGTAAGAAATCAAAACACATCTCATAACTTAATCATACAAGAAGTAGATGATGCATTACAGAAGATAGCTAAGATTACTGAGAAGCAAGCTATCTACATAATTAATACTGTTATCCTCACTAAACTTGTATATAGAATTCTAAATACTTTCATTAATACCTCAACTATGAATCAAATTACTAACAAATATTCAAATATCACTAAGTATAAGGCTAGCTTAGCTTCTTCTATTCCAAGCTCTACACTCTACTGCCATAGGATATATAGCTTCAGAACAGTAGAAAATATATAGGCACAACAGAATATTTCTCTTATTTATAATTTAATTAACTCTAATTACGAGTTCAGCTTTATCTTTAGAAACAGAATACAACAACTACAAGTGGCTGCAGCAATAAACAAATCTATACTTGCTTATAATCTAATTATTTTTGCAACATCAGAAAACAATATAACTACTGCAAAAAGAATACATCAAATCTATAGCCTACACTGTTCATTTACCAATACAATATCCAACTGGCTACTTATACTACAGAAAACAGAAAATAGTATAAATGCTACAATTAAAACTTTTTCAAATCCTGTGGCTATTAAAAAATATCTAAATAAAATTGGACTTTACTTTGTTGAACAAGTTCTGAATTGTGACAATATGATAACTCTCTTATAGATATTTTTATCACATATAACTGAGAATATACTAAGAAGAAAAGAGCCCAAATGGTATAAGCAACTTATACAGGTAATAACAAATAGTAGTCTTATTACTACTAGTAGTAATCTGCAATATCTCAATTCATATATTATTAACTATATACCAATAGTTAAAAATAATTAGATCTTGCTACTAGCAAATAACACAATATCAATCTACAAAGTTACATCTATCACTAAAAACAATATAGCTAAATTAAGACACTAGAAACAATACTCAAACCAAAAGCTCTTGGCACCCTATAAAGGTTGTATGATGAACAATATCAGTCTAGAATCTACACAGAATTTCTATTAACTATATATAAAAACTACTCCAGCTATACAACTATGTGTTAGCAAAATGAAGAAACTATACTCTAATATAAAAGAAATTACTTCTTTCATACAGAACAAGAAGGAAAGAAGAGCAAATGAATAGGCAAATAACAGAACAAAAACAAATACAGTTTACTCAAACAAAAAAACAAAAAAGAACCTAGAGCTTATCAACAATATTATCTCTGAAACAAATATTTAGAACAAACTAGTTGGTATATATATACAAACTAGATATAGTAAATATATAATTACAATTCTAAGCACAAAAATAGTAAAAGATACAACTACAAAGATGAAATATCTAGTCACATATTAGAGTATACTAGATACAGATATCAACTTCTTAGTTAAAACAAGTATATGGCTAAGCAAAGTTTATATGCTACTTACAGCTGTAGTAACAATTATGCTTTTACTGCTAACTGAATACAAGCTAACATTAATATTATTGTCTCAACAAATACAAAGTTAGCTGACAGCAACTACAATATAAGGAACAAAGTACTAAAGCAAAAAGAGTAGCCTCTATAGCTTATGATATATATACTTTATCATAAAAAGCAGCTTGAAGTTAATGTAGAAATATCAAGCAACTAACATAATAACAAACCTACTATACTACTAGAAGTAATTCTCAATTTTGATCAAGCTAGACATGATACTTACTATTTGCAATAGCATAACAATGCTATCATATATCAGTCTAGACATTTTATATGACATATCAATAATGCAACCCATCTTACAGAGTAGCATTCTCAGAATAGAACCCTATAATAGGATCTATATAGAGAAAAAATTGATTAGAAAGCAATAACTGAGAACCTAAATTACAACTACTTGCTAATAAGCAGAAGTACATACTTTAAGTACTCATCGCTAAAAGCATTCAAAGTTAAGCTGCTATTAGATAAACTACTAGTCATAACTAATCTAGCTAAAAGAAATCTAAACAAATACTTATCTATATTATATAAAAGATGTAACGAAGAACCTGAAGACAATAGGTATTGGATCATCTGCTCAAAAAATAATATTACACTAGAACAAATAATAACTGAAAGTTTAGATCTAATACTAGGCAAAGACTCATAACTACAGCTAACTAAGGAGATCAAAGAGATCATACTACTAAATACATTTTACAATACTGAAGACTTAGAAGCCAAATCTATTCAAACTATTTATAGCTTTATCTCTAAAGCTATATCACAACTGCTAACCTCTAGTAATAATACATCCAAGATAACAAAGTCTCACAAACTTTTTTATAAGATCCAAAAAGCTGCTTACAATAAGATTTGGATTCACAAATATAAAGAATGGCATGAATCTAATAATCTAACTTTGGATATAAAGAGAACACAAACTGAACATGACCAAAACAATATTACAGAAGACTCTATACCTATACTATCTAAACAACAACATATTCAATACAAATTAAATACTTGAACAGAAAGATTTATTACTACTAATACATCTCTAGATATACTTGCATATATAATGAACTAGGTAGGGCTTTGGTCTCCTCTAGTTAAAGAGCCTAGGCCAAGGGTAAACTAGTACTAGTTTTTAGTTTTAAGTAGATTAAGATATATATCCTTGTAAAATTACAATGTAATGAATATATTATCTAAATAAAAACTGAAACAAGACTTTCCTCTTCCAAAAAAAAAAAAAAAAAAAATAATATTACTCTTATTACTATTCTCATCATCATTCTCATTACTATTTTTGTTACTATTCTTATTATTATTTTTGTTATCACTTACAATTTATATAACAACACAATAATAGATATATTTATTCTTAGTAATTACTCTATCTGTTATCACTATCTCATATTATTAGATACACTTTAATCTATTTTCTAGATCTTATTCTTTTATCTCATAATAGCTATTATTATAGATATGTTCTTTCCTAAATATTAAAATATAAAACTATTAGTGTTCTTAAAGCTCATAATATATCTTTCTTATTTTAGGACCAAAAGTTTTTTTATTTTAGAAATAACTTCATAAGTTATTTCCTTTTCTTTATAGTCTTTTATCTCTAGGTATTTATTTGAACAGCATATATCAAGTATAATTTAGTAATCAAATAGATAAATTTTTTTTTTTTAACAGAATAATATCAATACAAATACTATGTAAATGTTTAGTTATAATAAGACATTATTATATAGTTTTTGCTAATAAATACTTAATTTTTATTAAAGAAATTTTGTTAGTTTAAATAATGTTTAAATGTACATAATTTTAAGAATAAAAATATATTAAAAATAAAAGCTTAGTTCACTCATTAGGCTTACTAATCTATTTAGAAGATTTTGATATAAAATAATATATAAATAAAAATAAAAATAGAAAATAGATATAAATTATTACAAATCAAAGTCAATTATTAATATATATATTAATCATATTATTGATAAGCAAAATTGTACTATAGGATAAAGTAAATAAGTCATAATAATGCTTATCTATCTATATTATATTTGCTAAATTAATCTTTATTATGTTTGATAAGCTGATAAGCTAAATATTGCTAAATTAATTATAGTAATTAGCACGTTATTAAGAAAAGACTTAAAAAATAATGAAAAAGAAAATTACAGAGAAATTATAGTATTGTTATATACTGCCTCATCTAGTAAATCTGTATTGATCTATTACCTCAATATTGTCTTATCTAGTGAATTTTCATTATTATTATAATGCTATTTTATCTAGTAAATTTGTATTGCTATACTAACAAGTAGTATCTCATCTGATAAATCTGTGTTATTTTATTTTTATATTACTTTCTCTATATTCTTCTTATACTAATATATCTTTTTTTTAAAAAAAATTTTTTATTTTTTTATAAGACTCAAAAGATTTCTAGATAATTTATTCTTAGATCTATAATTACAAAATATGTAGCTAACTTTACACCTAAAACAAATGAAGTTTATTTTAAAGGTTCTAGTTGAATATTTAGCCAAGATAAGTCTGAGTTTTGCTTTATCTCTTTTCATATAACAACTGAAATATTCTTCTAATTTAGCCTTTTATATATCTTCTATCATTTTATCTAAGGTTACTAGAGACAAAATAGTAATGTACTTTATATTTTCTCTCTTTAGACTACTCAAAAACATTTAAATTATATTTTTTACAGATATATTTAATCTTTTGTCTACTTATATTAATAATTATTTGAAGATAGTAGTGTAGATATCTACTTTTTCATTTTTTTTCTAAGCTAAGTTGTTAATTTGACTTATTATATATATAATTTTTTTGAGATAATGAAGGACTTTAGAAGCTTTTGTTTTCTTTACTATTTATTTTGACTTTTTAATTTTGGAAATTGTTCTTATGCTTTTTATACTAAGTAAATACTAATTTTTTTAAATAGTTTAAGGCTATTTGTATATTGTAGTCTTCAGTTTAACTATTAGTATTAGTTGTTTTCTTAAAGCTATTTAATTAGATCTTTATTATTAGCTTCAAAGAAATCTTTAATTTTTATATAGTTATTTTCTTTAGACTTAGAATTATTTATAAACAAGAACTTTGCTATAAATTCTTTAAACTAGTTTGTATCTATTTTTTAATTTATATTAGAAAGTCTAATCTTATTGTTACTACTAATCATTATAATTTAATTAAATTGTTATAACTAAATATAATAAGTTACTACTAAATATTATAAGTAATTCAATAAGTTATTACTAAATATTATAGATAATTCTTATATTTCTTTAAACTTTTTATCAAAGATATAATTTTAGTGATTTGAAAAAATAGAGTTTAATAAGGTCTGGTGATCTTAGTATAGTAGTTAGGTTGCTAGACTGCTATGCAAGAGATCTGAGGTTCAAATCCTACTATAGACGAATTTGAATAATTACTTGGATCTTTGTACTCAACTTATGGTAAATCCTGTTCGTTTCTGGAGTTGTAACCCTGTAAAACACATTGCGCCAATATCATCTGGATATTGGAAATATGATGAGATATTTGGCGAGACATAATATTACACGAATAAATCTTAATAGAATCTATAGGCAGGGGACCTGAATAGTAAAAATCCCAAGTTGGTGAAGTAGTATAGCCTTTGACAATTACACTGGCTAATACTTGATCCAAAAAAGAAACTATTTATGAAAGATACTGATTGAGTTAGATACACATAAATCTATTCTACAGGGAGGATCGTAACACCAACCTGGCTTAGTGGCTAACTGGATTTTAAAAATCTGCCTTGTGAAATATCTGAGAAAATAGATACAGAAAACTAGTGGAGAGCCACAGTAGGAACTGGGGTTGTATGAATATCTACAAGGGTTTAAGCTAGGTAAATCTGTAAAATGGGTACGGACTACTCTAGTAGGTATGCTTCAAGGTTAATTAGCTCTGCAGTATCTACAATGTATTAGGTACAATATATCCCAAGAAGACCTAAGCCATTCTGAATAAATAGATCTATAACAAGCTAGCTGGCTTAAGCGGTTAGGTGTTGTAGTGATATTAGGTTGGATCTGTATGGGTTAATAAACAGAATGTTTAAATAGATAACTCACAGGCAGGTTACAGATATAGCAGCATAGTGCCTATACAGCAGACTACTTAAATTAAACAATAACTAAAGTTGTACGTGTAGCTTGTTGTACACTTTTCATGTAATTACAAATAGTAGAGACTATCAATGTATATTCTATATGCAATTCTAATAAAATTCCTTTGACAATGTAAGCTGCCTTAATAACAAAAAAAAAAAAAAATAGAGTTTAATAATTATAATTAATCTTATATATTCTTATCTTATATATAAAAGTTGTTACTAATCTAAGTTATTATATGTGAAGGATCAAGTTTATAATAGTCAAACTCAACATACAGAGCAAACTCTAGTATCCTTTATATTCATACTGAGAATATAGTGATCGACTTAGAAGATTCTAATTTAAATATGTATTTACAAATATCATTCAAATTATTAAATGCATACAAGGATACAAATACAAATACTTCTACTGATCCTAACAAAATATCCTCTTCAAACAATTCTTACACCTGCTATAATTTATTCCTTATACAATATAACCTACTACTTCTCAAAGAAAATTAGTTTTTAGGCTCTTTTCTAATATATTTATCTAATTATTCTTTCTCTTAACCATTTCGTATTTCTATAAATCATATATTAACAAAAACTCACATTTATCCTAACTTATATGAAACTAAATTAACTAATCATACAATTCTTAATCTTTCTCAATTCTCTAACTACTACTATATTCCAATCTGAACCAATACAACTACTAACAATACTATTGAAAATATTTATTTAAACTTAAATATTGCTTTAATTAAATATTAATAGACTATTATCTCCTCACAAACAACTCTCATTATTAGATATAATCAATCAAAATAACTATAATATATTTGGAATTTCAGAAACACATCCATCAACAAAAGAAGACAAATTCCTTAACAAAGAAATACTATTCTATATCAGCTTTTGGAGCTCCTATACTAACTTTTGATAAGCAGGTGTTGGAATTTTCATATACCAATCTATATTCAAATATATTGCTTGAACACATAATTTTAATAATCATATTATTGGTATAGATTTTTACTTTAAAATATTTCTATTCGACTTCTTCAAATTTACTTACTAACAGCTGAGAAAAAACAACTTCAAAAAGAAATCTAGGAAGAAATAATTAAATTATGTTTAAACACAACATACAAAATTATTATTATAGATAATCTTAATAGCATACCAAACCCTCACCTGGATATACTTCCTTATAAAAAATCTTTAATTCTAGAATCATAGCTTATCAAGTTTCTAATAAGCCAACAATTCAAAGATACTTTTCTCTTATTCTTTTCTAAAGAAACTAAATATACCTTTTCAAGAGGAAACTCACTAAGCAAAATTGATCATATTTGGACCAATATTAGTGCTATACTAATTAACTATACAGATATAATATCTGAACTACAACTTGAATCAGATTACTAACTTATAACACTTGAACTAACAATTCAAATTAACTAAACTTTACCAACTAAACAAAAAACTAGAAAAGTTTTCTTTGGAAAAATTGTAGCAAAGAACAACTTGAAAAATATGTATTACAAACTTCTCAAAGCCTACAACAACTTCAATATCAACTATCTAATACCAACTCACAAAATCAACTTAATCTAATATGAAACAAAATTTACAAGGCTCTAACTAAAGCTTCTGTTAAACATATTCTATATTTAAAAATCAAAACTATTCATGAAATCAAAAAACAAACTAATACTAAACTTTTACTATTATACTACTGATTTAAGCAAATTCAATTTCTCAAAAACTACTATAATCATGAAAACTATATCCAACTCATAAAAAACTATTGCAAACAATACTCAAATAACCAACCTCACAATTCCTCATCTCCTCTCTTTACTATTAAATCTGAATTTCAACAAATTAAAAATGCATTAAATTTATAACAAAAACAACAAACTCAAAAAGAAATTCAGCAAAAAATTAAAGAACAAAATCAAACCTTCAAAAATTTACTAAAAATCTTTTATCGAAATATTTTTAAAAAATTTAATAGTATTAATAATAATACTTTGCTTACAGAATAATAACAAGTTCAACAAGCAATTCACTCTTATTTTACAGATTATTTTAATGAAAAACCACTCTCACAAATCTCTCCAATATCAGATTATTACAACTATTATAAACTATATCTAGAGAATGAAAAATACTTCCAAAATCTTTTCTCTGAAATTTCTAATAAGGAATAGACTTCAGTTATTAAAAATCTCTCTTTACAAAAAGCAACTGGTCTCTTAGAAACTAGTTATAAACATATTAAATATGCTAGCTTCAAGGCTCAATATATTTTAAGATCTTTTATTAGTTATTGTCTCTAACTTCAAAAAGTTCTAACTGCTTAGAAAACTTCTAATATTTTTTTAATACCAAAAAAATCTACTTGAAACTATACTCTAAATCAAGTCTGACCTATCTCAATTCTTGAACCTCTTAAAAAATATCTAATAAAGATATTTACTCAATGACTTGATAATATTATTACTCAAAATAAACTACTCTCAAATCTCAACTTTGCTGCTACTCAAAACTCATTAATATATATACTAATACAAATCCTCTATAACACTATTGAGCACTACAAACTCTACAAAAAAGAAGCTTAGATTCTTTTTTAAGATATGTCTAAAGCATTTGATAAAATAAATATCTCATGCCTTCAAGATACTTGTAAAAGAATTG
>CAJVPM010001543.1:0-11771 GCA_910592325.1 Scutellospora calospora | reverse complement strand
ACCGACATTTTAGCCCGATTTAGGGTTAGGGTTTAGCCAGTTTTATATTTTCGGTGAAATTATTGTCGGTGAAATAACATGAACCCCTTTGCTCAAAGTTTTGAAATATTTTGATATAATCTCTATTTTGATATCTTGATAGATGTTTTGAAATATTTCCTAACTTTAAGCAAAGATATCTCGATAACCATCTGATCAAAAGTGATGAAAATTTTTATTTGCATTCTGCGAATCTGTAAAATTCAAACAAAAAAATTTTCATCGATTTTGGTCAGGTGATTGTCTAGATATCTTAAAGTTTTGGATTTTTTTTAAACTTTAATTTTGATAGACGTTTTAAACTTGAGCAAGATATATGAAAACTGCCTGATCAAAATCAGTAAAAAATTTGTTTGAATTCTACAGATTCGTAGAATTCAAACGAAAAAAATTTTATTGATTTTAATTAGATGGTTGTCGAGATACTATTGATTGAAGTTTTAAAAATACCAATTCCCTAAAATTATAATTATTTTAACGGTTTTAGTATATAGGATTTTGGACAATAGTGATCCTGGCCGATCAAAATTATTCGACCGGCTAAGCCGATAAAATTTTATCGGCTAAGCCAGCTTAGTCGATTTTTTATTAAAATTTCGGAATCCTTTGGAAGATTAAGTTCGTTCATTTTCTACATTGAAATTTTTAGGAATGTCATAATAAAATCGATCAGCCGATTTTTAAAAAAATTGACCGGCTAAGCCGATTTTTCGGCTAAGCCGAATTTTTCACTATCGGCCAGGATCACTACTGGACAATCCTATTTGTCCAGGTTTTTTCATAGTCTAATTTTATATTTTCGGGTTATTTTATAAAATTGTAAATATTTTTTTATAATTCACGACAAATTTGCCTGAATAAATTTTTTTTAAAAAAAAAATAATACAAATCTTTAATAAATCTACAAGAATAATTTTTATTTATACACAAATCATAATTTTAAAGAAAGCTTTTTTTTTTTTTTTTTGTTGCGGTTTCGTAAAAGATCTGGTAAGCAAATTTCAGCTTTGTTCAACAATGCTTCACAACATACGAAACCTAATCTATGACAGTGTACGTCACATAAATTCTAATATTGTATGATTCTTCGTATTATGCACTCTTAAAAAATATAATTCATAAACTGCATATGATAGTAAAATTTCCAATTTCGGGGAAGAAATGACTGCATCAAAATTATATAATGAATAAGAGATATATAAATATTTAAATCAAAAAAAAAGACAACAAATATTAAAGATTATGTATATAAATTAAAAATACATACCTTTTAATTCGTTTATCTCAAATTATCATCATTCTCAATCCATTCACCAGTTTTAGTAATACTTTCAAAAACCATTAATGCTCTTCTCATACCTTCCGAACTAACTTTTGTACGTTTTGCTAATGCAAGTCTTTTTAATGAACCAATTCTTTTTGCATATTGAGTAATTAAACATAAATATTCATCATCAATACAATTACTTCTAGGAAATTGTAAAATTTCTAAAGGTACTTTACAATTTCCTAATAACCAATGTAATACCATTAACCAAAAAGTTCCTTCAATTACTATCATTAAATTTCTTAATTTTTTAGGTAATTTAAATGATAAATCTTTCCAAAATATTTCATCATCCATTAATTCAGTTCCGATTGAAATAAAAATTTGTTCTAAATTTAAACAATTATCAAGAATTAATTTTAAATAAGGTAAAGTTTCTTTACTTATATGAGTTTCAATTATAACTAATTTAGGACAATAAATTGAAATTGTTGATAAAATCATTGGTGGAGGAAAATCACCTACACCTCTTGCAACTATACCTAATGGTCTTCTAACATTCCAAACTTTTTTTCCTAATCTAATATCTTTTAAACTTCCATTAGTATTTTGAATCATAATTGCAATAGGATGATTAAAAATTTTTTTTGATTGTAAAGATGAAATTGTTGTTATAGGTGATGATGATGATGATGGTATTATAGGAAAAGGTATATTAGGTATAGGAATATTTTGACCAGCAGGAGCAAGAATTGTACGTAAATCTCTAAAACCAATACTTTTTCTAAATAAAAATTTTTTTAATTTAAAAAATTTTGAATTTGATAAAGGTTCTACAATATCATCAGATAAACCTAAACATCTATCAAATATTAAAATTTCTAAATTAATACAATATGATATAGAATTAAGTGAAACAGAAATTCTAAAATCTGCACCATTAAATTCTAAATAAGTTAAAGAATTTGATTGACTTCTTAATCCTTCTATTAAAATAGGTAAACAATTTGATCCACCACGTCTAAGTACCATACGTTTTAATGAATTTTGAGCTTGTAAAAGACTTAACATCATCATTGGATCAGCATGTTTTCTTTGCCATGAAGAAAAACTTATTTCAAGAGTATCAAGGTTTTTGCAGATCATTGATAGAACTTTCATAATTTTTCCATCGGTAGCATCACCACCATATTCAAATTTTTGTAAAAAAGGTAAACATAAATTTGCACCAAAATAAGAAGGTAATTTAAGAAGGTCATCAAATCCATAAGCACCACGAAAATCTTCAAAACTAGTAGGAGTATATTGTATATCACCAGGATGATGAGACCAAAATCGACGATCAATTAATCCAACGAGACGTTGAGTATTGAGTGAAAGTGATTCGATAACTTTAGTTTTACTAAAAAATAGTTTACAAAGTTCATTTACCAATATTTTAATAACACGAAGATCATCAAAAACTTCAGATTCTCTTTTAATTTGTTTTCCTTTATCATAACCATCTTGTAACCAAGAAGAAGTTGATTCATATAAATCGTCAAAACGGAATTCACGTAAGAAACTTGGATAATCAAATACTTTTGGAGTAGTTGAGATTGGTATATTGATTCCTTCAACCTTAAGTTCACATTTAACTCGTTTATCAAATAATGAAGTATATATTTCTATTAGTTCCGGACAAGGTTTTTTAGCAAGTTTAAAAGGACGTCTCCATAAGAAAGGAGCAGCACTTGAACACCAGAATCGGTTAACCAGAAGACAAGAGTGTAAAGAAGTTTTATCATTTTGAAGTAAATGAAATACTTCTTCAAGACATTCTCTAGGTAAGGATTGTACCATGTTATAAATCAATATTTATTTTTTATATTTCTGTATTTGCAAATAATTTGGTTTTCTAAATTTTTTTTTGCCGTCGCAATTATAATACATTTGAGCAATTTAATTGGTTATGATATATATCGTGAGACTTTCACGTGTACATGGGATTTAAAATCGTTTAACGTTAAAAGTAAGTACCCCACCCTTACCCTTGGTGTTCACATGGAAAATTATTATGCAAGCCTCTCCAAGTCAGGTTAGTTTTGGCCAATTTCGCAGGAACACGAAGATGTTACAGGAAGTTACAGGAAGTTACATGAATTAGTATTTGAAGAAATTTTTTTATATAGAGAAGAAAATAGTAAATTCGATTATCTGGATTAATCTTTAAATTCAGATATCTAAATCAGAGATTTTTACTTGAATTGGTCAAAGAACCTAAATAACGGATCTAAGGATGTGCCCAAAGAACCTAAATAACGGGATCTAAGGATGCGCCCAAAGCTAACTTTATGTATAATCTGATACGCCTGTCAGAAATAGGATCGAAACACAAAGAAAAAACATAATAAAGTGATCATTTATATCTATAGTTAAATCTAATATGTTTCAAGAACCAATCTAATCTTAAACATTATTCAGACTTTTATTACTAACGAATTTGTTTCATCTAAAAATCCAACCTAAGAACTCTCAATCTTTACATCTATTTCTGTTAGAAACCATTTTTATCTTGATAGCTTTAAAATCTAGATAAGTTTTTTTTCTTTATCTAATTTATAAAAAGTCATTATTAAGCCAACTCTTCTTAAATTAGAGATTGGGGTCTTTGCCTTGAAAATCAAATTTGGATCATATGATTTACTATGTCCCGTAAGGTCATTTTCAAGGCAAAGACCCCGATTGATTTTAAAGTTGGCGCGTTCTTAAAAAGTACTCTAAAAAACATATAAATAAGTTACCCGGGCAATTGATTTGCATTACCGGGTCAAAATCGAAAAATTACGGTCCTGAAATGTTAAGAGCATGGTAAAATACGGGCCGAACTTTTTTAAAAAACATAGTAAACTCTAATTTACGGGCCGTGCGAGCCGGCAAAAAAAAAATTATTTTATAAGGCCCACATTAGCAAATCAAACGGATTTCTTAAATAACTTTTTTAGCACGAATACTTTACGTAATAATATGCAATTGCAGACAGAAAATTTTTTTATAAAAAATGCTATGTATAATAATTAACACGTATAATGTAGATAATGAATTGAGTGAATTTTTATAATTACAAATTTGGTATTTTATTTACTTTTATTTATTTATTTTTTTTTGATTAAAAATGCTGTACGTATTATATATAACATACAGTAAATATCAAATAAAATTGTATTTCGTAATATAATCTAACCAATAATAATCAAAGAACCAACATTTTTTTTTTTTGCCTAAAAAAAATCACAATTAAAGAATTATAGTAGAATTACTGAAACTACAGTAAGTATTTGTGAAAAAAAAAAGAAATTAATTTACAATAATTAAAAATGTAAAGTATACTATATACTATATATATATACTATATATATATAATATATATTTTGTCTAAAAATCGAAAATAAATACATAATAAAAAATGATTTACAAAAAAACCAAAAAAAAAACAAAGCAAAATAAGCAAGAAATATATAAAAAAAAAAAAAATTACCTAAACATTAACGTTTAGAAGAAACCAGCTTGTTTATTTGCTCTGAATAATTGATTTGATTGTTTAGTAACACCTTGTTTACCATTCCAATCACGAAATGGAGGATTAGGACTAACACTTCTTGCTCTACTAGAAGGATAAAATTCGACAGGATTTACACGTAATTGTTGATGTGAAGTTTTGAGAGATAAATTATTACCATTATTAGAAGGAGGATATAATCTTGAAGGTAATTGATTACTTCTTTGAGGTTGATAAGGAGGATACATATTATTGTTATTAATCCTATCATTATCATGATTATTTAATGGAACTCTATTATTATTATTATAAAATCGTGAATCATAATTATTTGGAGGTCTATCATTATAAAATCTTGAATCATAATTATTTGGAATCCTATCATTATATATTCTTTGATCATAATTATTTTGAACTCTATCATTATATATTCCTGGAATTGGAACAGGTGGAGGGCCAAAACTTTTTTTATCATCAAAATTATTTAATCTATCTGAAGGATTATTAACAATACGACTTCTATTTGATAATGATTGATCTTGTATTGATAAATTATCAGCATTATACATTCTTGGTTGTCTACCCCTGTTACTATTATTTGAGGTAAAAGGGCTTGAATCATATGGTAAAGAATTTTTGTAACCTTCTGTAAAGTTTCTATTAGAAGGAAGGTTATTTATCTGAGGAGGAATAGAATTTTTTGGAAATTCTTTCTGTGGAGAAGTTGGTTTAGGATCATATAACCAATCAGGAAGATCACCATTCTTTTGTTGATGATATTCGCGTAATATACGAGAAATATGAGTTTCACCTTCCCAATCGTCTTTTTCAGATTCTAGTTTATGTGAAGGATGTATTAAAATATATAACATAAAATATTTAACATAAAATATATAATATAAAATATATAATACGTATAAAATGGAGAAATTAATTAGATAAACTCTTTAAAATTACATACCATTATCGGAATTTCCATCAATAGAGCCATTATAAGCCGATGATGCAGCGCTTAATAATTTATCCCACAATTTGGTACCAGAGGTAGATCGAGATGGTGAGACAGAATCATCTAAAAAAAAAAAGAATATCGTTCAGTATGAAAATAATAAAACGCATCAATGATAATTACAGTAGACTATGTGTGTAACGAAAATTTGGGTTGGTTTAAAAAATTCCTTTATATGGTATATTTCATTATACCTATATAAATAGATTTTTTGGATAGCTATTTTAATAATTAGCATTAGTAAATCGCATTCGGATTTATGATTATATAAAATTTGAGTACGTAGTAATTAGTGGTATGTTTAGATTAGATGCATATATGTAATTTAATAAAAAATTAGTAAATAGGTTAGGTAATTTTCCATTACATATATACATATGACTATTTTATATTAATAATAAATCCGCTACGTATAATCATCTTAAAAATATATGGGTACAGTAATTCTTGATTTTCGGATATTCCACTTAACAGTATACAAATTTACCGGTCCCTTAATAAGGTAATAATAATAATAACGATAGTGAAGTGTTAAATCCGAAATTTTAAGAACTGCCGGTTTTCGTTTGGCAAATACCCATAAATATATATATATTTTTTTGATCCGGTATAAAAAATTTTCGTTATACGTATTCATAGTCAATTATTATAAAAAAAAAAGAAATTTTTACCCTCAACCATTTCTTTCCAGTTATTTACAGTCTTAAGTTTGCTCCACAAACTATTAGTAGACTGTTCTTTATTTGAAGCAAAAGTATTATTTGTATTATTAGTATTAATATTAAGATTATTTTGCCTACTGGAATTAGGTGAAAGATATTGCTTCGAAATATTTGCTTCAGGTATTTTACATTTATGCCGTGCAGGATAGAGACCAACATCATGACCGCAGTCCTTACAAAGGACTACAAGTCGAGAAACTCGGTAATCTACAACTTCAGCAGTCATTTTAACTTTTTGTATGTGTATATATATATAATATTTAAGGAAAGTTTTGTAAAGTGTTTAGGAACTTTGATTAATTGGAATGAAATATTTTTAATGAGAAAAAGAGAGGACTAAATATTGATTTTGTATGAAACATATGATATAGTCTTTGTTAAGAAAGATGAAACATCGAGGAATTATATATAAATAAAACAATTACCCTTTAGATCTTTATTAATTAACATGTAACATCAAAAGTTACAATTCTAATAATTTATAATTCAAATTGAGTAATGATTGGCCGAATTAATATAGAGTTGTGATTGGATATATATACAAACAAAATAATTATTGTACGAAATAAACAAGTCTTATTCGATATTGTTTTTATTTATATAAGATATTATATAGTTTAATGGATATACCGCACGTACTTTGATGTGCGCCGAAATTAAGAAAGGTAACGATTCTCTGTTCTACAAAAATACGATATAACTAGGGTCACAGTTTTTATAATTGATTTAAAAAATAATGTTGATCTTACATTTGCATATTTTTTTTTTTTTTTACGGAAAAGATTCAGTTTTTATCATTTAAGGCAGGTAAACTCCTTTGTTTCGCTTAGAATGTTACATAAAAACTCGGCGCAGGTAAGTATACGTACGTGCATACAAATTTTATTTAAATTAATATTATAGGTTGGATTGTTATGATTATCGATACTAACTTTAAATAAATGCACTTTGTTATTATGTTAATAAAAAAAAAAAAAGTCAAAACCTTATTTGGTAATACTGTAATAGAGATAATCACTAATCTAATATGTTCGTGTAACTTCTCAATGAAAAGTTACTATGTAAATTCCCGATTGTTGACAGCGAAGAGTTACCGGTAACATGTGGCTATGTTTTTTTTTTTGTTATGAAAAGAACAATACGTGAAAAGCCACATGTGAATATATATCTGTATATTGTACGTATTATAACTTATATCGATTAATTAATTATAACGATAAGATTTTCACATATACGTATTGATATAGTATTCGATTTGCAATATCACATAGGAATAACGAGAATATCCTGTATTCGGCAATAACATTCAGATGATAATTTCTAAAATAGAGAATTAGATTTACATATTCATATTTTTTTTTTTTTTTCAATAATACGTAACAGGGTCTAAAAATCTCAACTGTCAAATTTAGTAATCTGTAAATTTGTTTTCGACTTAACGTGATATTACGTAAGTGAAACACGTGTACAATAACAATTAACTGTTAAAATTAATTTCCGACCAGAACACTGATCGTTTAAATTTGATTTAATTAATTCAGTGTAACTTTTTAAAGTTCTACGTAGCGTTACCTGAAAAATTTTTCGCTAAAAAACTTTCGCTGTTAAGTTAGGATTTAGAGTTTTAATTATTTTAAAATTTTTTAAATTAATGCGCAAAATCTTAAAAGTGTGAATTTTAATTTTTTTGCGTTTTTATCTTCGCGTTACACCTGATCATTAAATTTGATTGGACAACGAAATTTTTAGAGTAGGACCTCGAAAATAAAACTGGTTCGATTTAAAGTTAAGTGTTGTTTAGAAATAGGTTCCAGGGAAATAGCCTGGAAAATCATATAAAACCCAATTTTTTTTAGGGTAAAGTTGATACAGCAAACCTTAATTCTAATTTAATATTATGAGTGAATATTGGTATATATTAAATTTTTAAGATATGTATTAAGAATAGATTATTGGTCAACCGGATTTGCATTAATAAAATTTTACTCAAAAAAAAAAAGAAGTTATCATTTCACTAAATATAATATTAACTTGGGAATTTGACATATATTAGAATGACTTTATAAATATCAAACTATCGGTCATGTGCAATTAGGAGGATCAAAAACCTTTCTAAAGAACAATGTAGCTATCTTTAAATTAATTGCTATTTGAAATTTATTAGTGAATCACTAAAAATAATATCACAATTTCATCAACATAATTAATCATGAATAGCTCCAAATCCTTTCCCCATTTTCTTTGCTCGAGCATTCTTTCTATCATGATTAGCATTTCTTCCTCGATTTTTTCCTCTGCCTCGACCGCGTGCTGTAGGTGGGGCTGTACCTGTAGCTGTATTATTTTTTTGCGATGATTCACCATTAAAGTTATTACTATAATTGCCTTTTCCTTTTCCAGGTTGTGGTGATGAATCTCTTGAAGAACTGGTTTCCTTTTCTGATGTTGAGGATGATGCTTCTTCTTGGTTGTTCCTAAAATCATATTTTTCCAAAAGTTTATCTTTCCTTGGCTAAAATATTCATAAATCTTTGTTAACTGCGAATTTAAATGTTATTTTTGAACAAAAAAAAAAAAATATATATATAAATTAAATTTTTATATTTACATTTCTTTGGAACATAATGTACCATCCTTCGAGTTGTTCGTCGGTCATGTGTGTAATATTTCTAAGTCTAGCACGTTTATCTGATTTCCTTACTGCATTAGTTCGATCAAAGACGGTGGGATCTGATTGGATTGTTTTAATAAGTTCACTCTCATGTGTAATACTAGGATCGACCTATGATAATCATAAAATTTCATAATTAAAAAAAAAAATTAAACTTATATTAATTTTAAAAAATTTTATAACATAAAAAAATTGATCTGATTTTTTGTTAATTCTTTCAATTTTGCTCATATGAAATAAATACCTTTCCATGCACCGAATTATTAATTTCTGTCTCTTCATCAATCTCATCAATCATATGAAGGTCAATTCCTCCCATTTTCAGACCGCTAGTATCATAAGTATCGTCGTATTCATCCTCGTACATCATATCATTAGCAATATTTATAATCGAATCTTTGTGACTTTTCACAAATGACTTATCCTCCAATAAATTGTCTGCTGTGCCGCGACTTTTTTAAATGGATTAATTAGAGATATAATCAAATTTTTTCAAGATGAAATAAAAGTACTTATGAACCTTACTTTTTCTTTCCTTTATTAACACGTTTAAAGTCAATACTTTTACCAGAAAATATGTCAAACTCATCATTATCAAAAATATTTTGACGTTGAGATAAAAGACTTTCTTCTATTACACGTTAAAAAAAAAAAAAAAAAATTTATAATTTCACATTACAAAAACAATTTAATTCTAACAAATTGTACAAAATCGAACCTTTTTTGGGACTATCATTGGTCATTGTCACAACACGACTGAAAAAAAATAAAATAAAATAAAATCGTAAATATATTTATTTATATATATGTATGTTGACATATATTCAGTAAGGTATTTAACATACCGAGTCATTGAACGATCCAATTCATTTAAGTGATCTGGTAGAGAATTCTGTAATAATCGATCAATAACTACTTCTACATTATTATCAAAAGCTATCAAGCATTCTTCTATGAATCCTTCACCAAGATCAGGTAAAACTTCTTGAACCTGAGAGATAAGGGATATGCGTTGCATATCACTGTCCTCGATTGTATTTAACTAAAAAAATTAAATGTATGTAAATTGTATGTAAGGCGCTGTTTTGTATGAAACCAGTTATATCGAAATTATTTTAACCTTGTGAGATATTGAAGAATTATTATTATTATTAATTTTATTGGTAAACAAATGTCTTCTCTGTTTCTCTTCTAATCGAATTTGCCAAGGTAATTTGCCACTTTCTTGATTCATATTACGCAATAATTCCAAATGTCCAACTACATAATCTATCCTAGCGTCATCAGTGTGAAAAATTAAGGAAAATTATTAAATATAAATTGGTATTAAAAACGATTAAAGTAAATAAATAAATAAATTCTAAAAAAAGGATATCCATTAAGAGCTTCATTTTTTATTCTTGTTAATTTTCCACTCAAATCAAATTCAATTTCAATATCTAAAAGTAATGGTGCATCTACGAATGATTCAACAGGCTTATCCAACTGAGAAAATTCAATGAACCATAAAAGCACATCACCCATCTTTTCAACCTTATCATCTATGTCTTCCAATTTGTCATCTGATTTGATAAATGAATATACTTCATCTTTGTTGGCTGTGAATCCTATCGGACTAAAATAACATGCATCTAATGTGTTGTACGCAAGTGATACTAATGCATGTTTTAAAATAATTAAATCTCTAGAAATATTTAAAGTTCCTTGAGTTGATTTAAATATTTTCGAAATTATTGGTATAGTAATATCATATAAATTCTCTATTGTTGTTAAGAAAATATTTTTATCTTCAAAATCTTGTCTATTATTAAATATATTGGCTACGGGTTTTGAAACTATAAATAAACAATCCAAAGTAACTGAAATATCTAATATATATTCTAAATAAGTAAAAGCATTTGTTATAACACTTTTACTTGTCATTTCATTATCTACCATTTCTTGAAATTGTTCGTTTATAACTTTTATATAATTAATAATAATAATTGAATGATTTTCAAAATCTTGAAGTAATTTTATAATTGATTTAATAATATTATCTAAAAATTTTTCTATTTGTTTAATATTTGATCTACCATAAGTTGCTACTACATCAAGTAAAAATGGTACTGATATAATATTATTTTGATATAATTCTTCTCCTAATGTAATTCCTTCTTTAATTAATAAAATTGATGATTCTGAAATTCTTAATAATATAGCTAAAACTTTTTTATTTAAATTAATTTCCATTTGATTATTAATTTGATTAATTTCATATTTACGAACTTTTGCTTGAATTCTTAAAAATGTTTCTAAAAAATTTTGAAATGATTTATTATTAATTAAATATTCGATAAAATCTTTATCTTTTAATTTTAAAATTAATGAAAGATTTGATATCCAAATATTAAGTGCATTAATCCATTGAGAATCTGTTATATTTTTTGAACAATATTTATCTACATAAGGAGGTATCAATAAATCTTTAACTTTTTGTGCCGACATTATCGAAAAAAAAAAATTTTTTTTTTTTTGATAGATGG
>CAJVPM010001542.1:0-11777 GCA_910592325.1 Scutellospora calospora | reverse complement strand
TCGACAGTGGGATTTGAACCCTAGACCTCTTGCATGGCGGTCTGGCAACTTAACCACTACACTAAGATCACCAGACCTACTCTTCTTAACCTTTTTTTCTAATTTTTTAATTTTTTTATCTTATTTATCTTCTTTATCTTTATCTATATTTTCTTCATCAAACTACTTATTTTATCTTTCTTTAATTTTTTATTTTTTTGTTCTAATCTTCTAATTTCTCTACTCACTAACTCTAAATCACTTTCTAATTTTACTTTTTTCTTATTGATATTTATTAATATCTCTTTTACTTGTTCTTCTAATCTTTCTATTATATTTTTTTCTAACTTATTAGTCTTTTCTAATAACTCTATATTTATAAGCTTTTTTTTTCTCAAATCACTTTCTAGCTTTTTATTTTTGCTATTCACTTTATTATATCTTTTTCTATTATTTTTTATTCTAAATCTCACTATTTCTTTATATTTCCCTATTAAAATAAATTTTATTCCTTTTTTTTTTTTTTTTTTTCTTTTCTTAAATCTTTCTTCTTCATATTTTTTTTTTTTTTTTTTTTTAATTCATCTATCTTTTGCTTTAAAAATCTAATCTCTATATTTTTTCTTCTTATTTTGTCTTCTTCTTCTTTTTCTTTTCTTTTTTTTTTTTAACTCTAAATTTTTTTATTTTATTTTATTTTTAACAAGCTATTTATATATTTTTATTAAGTATTATTTTTAAGTTTTTATTAGTTAGTGAGAGTATAATTAGCTATATATATAACTTTAGTTATTATCTATTTAAAGATTCTGCTATTTAGATTATCTACTAATTGCTATACCTAGTATCTGCCTATAGATACTTTATTTAAACTCTCTAATATCATAGTGAAATCCTATTTTTAAACTAATATTTATAATCTATACTAATCTTATATTACCTCATTTTGAAAACTATTTAGACCAACTTGTATTTCAAATTATTTTTATAGACAAAGTTCTATCTCAAGGTATCTTATTAAACCTATTTTAAAGAGAGTTTGCAGATAACCCTAACTATGCTATACTATATTTTAATTAAGCTAGTATATTTCCTTATTAGTATTTATACAAATCTAGTTCTTGCTATAGTTCTCTACTAGATTAGTCCTCTAGTTCTTTTGAATATTTCATAAAATAAATTCTTCTTAATTTAGTTAGCTACTAAGCCAAGTTAGTGTTGCTGTTTAAACTTATATAATAGACTTACTCATATCTACTTAATCTGCATTTTTCATATTTAAACTTCTTTTTAGATCAAGTATTAACTAGTATGATTATTAAAATCTATATTATCTCATCTAATTTAAGATTTCTATCATACAGGTCCTTCATATTTATATATTCTATCAAAATTTATTCATATAATATTATATTCTTCAAGCATTTCATCATATTTTTAATATTTGATTAATATTAGTACAATATAATTTATAGAATTACAACATTTAAAAAAAACAGAGTTTACTATATCAGTTAAGATTCAAGATCTAGATATATTCAAATTTGTTAATAGTAAAATTTAAACTTTAGACCTCTCTTATTTTTAGTATTTTTTTTATATTTATTATTTTTATTATATAATTATATTTTTTAATACTTCTATTTAATAATCTTTTCCTTCTATACTAATAACTATATTTTCTTTTATCTATTTTCTTTAGTCAGTAAATTTAATTTTTGAATTAATTTAAAGTAGATATATTTTAAAATTTATCTTTTAAATTAAACAAACCTTAATTTTAAATATATTAAAATCTTTAATTTTATATTATTTGTTAACAAATTTAGATATTCTTAAGGAATATATATAAAATTTTTATTATATATCTACTATAGTAAAGTAGTATAAATTTGGGACTATATGGCTAGTGATCATAGATTTAATACCTTTTAGTTAATAGTTAATCTACTGATAAATTATAGTAGTAGACTAATACTAAGTAGAATTTCTTTTTATTTAAATTCTATTAATTATATTTTATTATTTTATTTGATTTTTATTATTTTAATTTTTTTTTAAATTTAGCAATCATGCTATAATTTTATTTAGACTTGTTTTTTATTTAAAAATAGTATTATTTAGCTATATACTATCTATTATCTAATTTTTTAAGTTCTGACTTACTCAGTTATCTTGAAGATATCTATATATGATCTGCTATAGTAATTTTTGTTCTATTAAACTATGATTTATAAGATTTATAAATTATAAAGTAGTTATAAAAAGGATGTTAAAATCTGATGATCTTAGTGTAGTAGTTAGGTTGTTAAACTGCCATATAAGAGGTCTAGAGTTCAAATCTTACTGTTGACGAATTTGAATAATTACTCAAACCTTTGTATTCAACTTACAGTAAACTCTGTTTGTTTCTGAGGTTGTAACCCTGTAAATCATATCACACCAATATTAGAGTTGTTAATAAAGTACTCCAAGCTATAATAAAATATATAAACTACTCTAGTTTTAAACTAGAGTAGTTTATATGTTTTATTATAGCTTGAAGTACTCTAATAATAACTCTAACTAATATTATCTAAATATTGGAAGTATGACGAGGCATTCGATAAGACATAATATTATACAAATAAATCTTGATAGAATCTATAAGCAGAAAATCTGTATAGCAGAAATTCTGAGTTAGTAAAGTAGTACAGCTTTTAATAGTTATACCAGCTAACACTTGATTCAAAAAGAAAACTATTATTAAAAGATGCAGATTGAATTAGGTATATATAAATTCATTCTACAAAAAGGATCAATAATACTAACTTGGCTTGGTGGCTATCTGAATTGAAAGAATCTGTTTTATAAAATATCTAAGGAAATAGAATACAAAAAACTGATGAAAAGCTACAGTAGGAACTAGAGTTGTACAAATATTTACAAGAGTCTAAGCTAGATGAATCTGTAAAATAAGTACAGACTACTCTAGTAGGTATGCTTCAAGGTTAACTGACTCTGCAATATCTATAATGTGTTAGATATAATGTATCCTGAGAAGACCTAAGCCATTCTGAATAAATAAATCTATAATAAACTAGCTAGCTTAAGCAGTTAGATATTGTAGTGATATTAGATTGAATTTGTATAAGTTAATGAACAGAGTGTTTAAATAGATAACTCACAGGCAGGTTACAGATATGGTAGCATAGTATAGAACCAATCAGGTAGTCTAATCACCTATGCAGTAAACTACTTAAAATAGATAATAACTAAAGTTATACATGTAGCTTGTTGTATACTCTTTATGTAATTACAAACAGTAGGAACTATCAATGTATATTTCATATACAATTCTAATAAAAATTCTTTTAGCAATATAAGCCACCTTAATAACAAAAAAAAACAAATTTTAAATCAATTTTAATAATTTTAATACTGTTAGAATTACAAAAATCTACTTTATAACTTTACTTAGAATACTAAAAAAGATTTAATTAGTAAACTTTTTTGTAATTTAAATTACAAAAAAAATGAATTATACAGAACATATGAAAATATATCTATAATTATTCTACCTTTAATTATATAATATACAATATCTCAATTACTATATAATTATATCGGAATTTATTTATATAAAATCTACTTATATAAAATTAATGATTCTAATAGTCTTAACCTAGAAACAAAAGTTAAATTTATTTTTAATTCTAAAATTTATTTAATTTTTAACTTCAAATAATAATCAATTTTAAATACAGTTAGAATTTTTTAAATATAACCTTTTTAAATACAATATTTCTTCAAATATATAATAGAAAACTAGTTCTACAATAGGACTTAGAGATAAATACATATTCTTTATTCTATAATTATATACTAATTGTCTAACTTAATTATAAAAACAAATATATTCATATAATTATTAGCTATATTATCATATAATAATAATAATAATATAATTTTAATTAGTATTTTCTAATTAAAACTCTTTCTAAATACATACTTTAAAGCTAGTTTTAATAATATATATTTAAAGAAGTCTGACTATATTATTTGAATATATGAGAGTAAAAATTTATAAACTAATTTAATTATTACTATAGATTTTTACTTTTTTTTTTTGATAGTTATATCATAAACTTTATTAAGTTGTTATATAGAAGGCTATGCCAAAGGTATCAAAATACTTTCTATAAAAATAATCTAAGTCAAGAGTATCTGAAGTTTTACTAATTAAAGTAGACATATTAATAGCAATAAAATATAGTTATATATTTAGATATAATGAGATTAAAAAGAGTTTCACAAGGTCTGGTGATCTTAGTGTAGTGGTTAGATTGTCAGACTACTATGCAAAAGGTATGAGGTTCAAATTTTACTGTCAACGAATTTGAATAATTATCTAGACCTTTATACCTAACTTACGGTAAACTCTGTCTGTTTCTGGAGTTGTAACCCTGTAAATTATATTGCACTAATATTATCTGAATATTGAAAGTGTGACAAGATATTTGGCAAGATGTAACATTATACAAATAAATCTTGATAGGATCTACGAGCAGGAGACCTGCATAGTAGAAATCCCAAGTTGGTAAAGTAATATAGCTTTCAATGGTCATACTGGCTACTATTTGATCCAGAAAGAAACTATAATTGAAAGATACAGATTGAGTTAGGTTCGTATAAATCTATTTCACAGAAAGAATTAGTAACGCCAACTTGGCTTGGCAGCTAACTGAATTAGAAGGATCTGTTTTGTAAAACATCCAAGAAAATAGAATATAGAAAACTAGTGGAGAGCCATAATAGGAACTGGAGTTATACAAACATCTACAAGAGTCTAAGCTAGGTAAATCTGTAAAATAGGTATAGACTACTCTAGTAGGTATGCTTTAAGGTTAACTAGCTTTGTAATACTTATAATGCATTAGATACAATATATCCCAAGAGGACCTAAGCCATTCTGAATAAATAGATCCATAATGAGCTAGCTAGCTTAAGCAGTTAGGTGTTGCAGTAATATTAGGTTAGATCTGTATAAGTTAATGAACATAGTGTTTAAATAGATAACTCATAGGTGAATTACAGGTATAGCAGTATAGTGTAAAACCAATAAAGTGGTCTAATCACCTATATAGTGGACTACTTAAATTAGACAATGACTAAAGTTGTATGTGTAGCTTGTTGTATACTCTTCATATAATTACAAACAGTAGGAACTATCAATGTATATTCTGTATACAATTCTAATAAAATTCTTTCAGCAATGTAAGCCGCCTTAATAACAAAAAAAAAAAAAAAGAGCTTCACAGTGAGGTATAATTTGTATCATATAATAGTATATAGCTTGTATAACTTGTGTTACTGTATAACTTATAACTTGAGTAGCTAGTATAGCTTGTGACTAGTATAGTATAAGTTAAGTGCTATCTGTATAGTATAGAGTATGAGTATACTGAATTAAAAATAGAATAGGTTTTGTACTTATGCAGTACAAATTAAGAATAAAACAAATAAGTAATTTATAATTTGTGTTAAATTAGTTTGAACTTAAAAAGAAAATAGTAAAATTGGTATAATTATTAAGTTAACTAATAATTCTGGTCAGATTGTTATATAACCTAAACTCAGATTTGAAAGGAGAAAAAGCAAAGAAAAAGAAAAGAAAATAAATTTAAGAAAAAGCTTTAGGTAGTTTTTTAAGGCTAGTTTACTGAGTTTTAGTTCATTTTTGATAAAATTTATACTAGAATAAAGCTAGTAATATGCTGAATACAACTTTCTTAATAGACAAGAGTTGTTAGCTTAATAGAATATTATAAAATTTCTAGAAGAGCTATTTGAAAGTTGTAGCTAAATAATTTAATATATTTGAATTTGAGAAGTATAAAACTAGACTACTTTAGAGCAAAATTTTGTATAAAACAATTTTGCTTAATAGCCTAAATAATATTTATTTAATAAAATATTGAGTTATAGCAAAATGTTTTTGGTAAGTTTTAGTACAAATGATCTACAGAAAGAGTTATATATCTATTTATATATATATTTTTTTATTTTTTTTTTTTGAAATTAAGGTGAGGTTTTGCCTTTATCTTTATTAAAATTTGTGTAAGATTCTACAAGGGGTTTCTTAAAATTTACAAATTTGTTTACAAGAAATAAGACTCAGATTATAAATAGTAAACTATCTAATTTATCTGCAACCTAAACTTACTAGAGTAGTTAAAAACTCACTTAGATTTGAATATTTATAATAGCATTAGATAGATAACTATATTTAACTCATAAAGTAGACTAAATATCAATTTTGTATCATGCTAGTTCAAGAGGAGGACATTGATTATTATTGTTATGTAGTTAGTCAGATTGGTCATATAGACATGTATATATGTAGTCTATTTTGAAGTTGCTTGAACATAGTGAACATGAGCGAGTAGATTTTTGGAATCGATTAGAAATATTATTTAAAGTTTTTCATTCAGCTAATTTAGAGTAGTAAGACTTTCAAATTTGCTTATAGATATTATCTGAAAGTTGGAGGAGAAATTGAGTAATAAGTTTAGAAGCTATTTTGTATATATCAGTATATGTAGAGAGTAGTTTAATAAGTAAGAATAGTATAAATCCTTGAAGAGTAGTTTCAATTATTAGAATATTTTGAAAAAGTTGTTGATATTGAAAAAATGAATGAGTAGTTAATTGGTTATATAGTTCTTGAATTATTTGAGTAAAAAGGTTAAATGATGATTCTGTAAAGAAGTTTTGAATTGTTTGAAGTATTAGAGTATATACAGATTGGTTATTAGAACAAAAAAGCTAATATTGTGAATTTTTTTAGTTGTTGCAAAGAATGCAGTTATTATGTGTAAAGATATTTGAATAGAGTTGATAAAGATGTGATAATATTAGAAGTTCATTTAATAAGTTTTTAATTCAAAAAGATTTTAATAGCTGAGTTGAAGAGTAGTAAAGTTAGATGATCATTTTTGGTTATTATTAATAAAGAGCTATATAGTATTCTAGTTAATATGTTGGAAGATATGTGAGATATTTTGCATATGCTTTTGGAAAGACTACAAGGCTATAATATATGAATTGCAAATATTTTTAATTAGTTTCCATGCAGATTGTTCAACAAGAAAGTTTTCAAACTGTAATATATAGTGAGAATTATAAAGATTAGTATAATTAAATTGTAGGAAAGGTAATGATAAGTAGTGTTTAGCTAAATAATCAGTATTATCATTAAATAAATTATCACTATATACTTGTACTTTATGAAATTCAATGCTAAGATTAAAAGATTTGATATAATTAAGTAGAGTGATCCAAATAGGCCAATATTGTAATAAAGAGATTTTAGATGAGATAAGTAGTTTTTTTATAAATTTGTTATATTTAAGAATAACAGATAAAGAGTCTATATAAATTTGAATTTAGCTATTTCGAGGACAAGTACTAATAGCTGATAAAATTGAAATTAACTCAGCTTTATAAGAAGATAGCTAAAGTTGAATTTGTGCAGAGAAATTGTGAGAGATTTGATTATTGCAAACTTGAACTCATTCTATACTCAATGAATATTGGTTAGTGCAAATATCTATAACTAATCTATTAGTATAGAAAGTAAATTGTTTTTGGTTATAGTTTGTTTGATAAATTGCTTCAAGTTGTTGAGTAGCTTTGTTAGAGTTAAAGATCATAGTAATTGCAGATGAAGTTATTTGTAAAGTTAGGAGTGAAGGAATGATTAAAGAATTGTAAAGTGTAATAGAATATAAAAGATCTAGGTAATTTGAATTAAGTTTAAGTTTGTTAGAAGAGTCCGTATATATTTTCTGATCAAGAAATTTAGTTAAGAAGGTAGCTGAGATTTCAAAGATATATGAGTTAGTAACTTTTTTTGAATTTAGACTATAGCTTTAACAAAGTAAGCATATTAGATTTGAGTAAGAATAAAGATCAATAGATTTAGAATTAGGTTATAGTATCCAGTAAGTAATTGATATTGTATTTCTTTCTGAATATAAACATCATGCTTTACTTATAACTACTATTGCTAAAGGCAACAGATAAGTTATAAGCCAAGGTTTGGCTCTTGTACTAAAGTGTCTAGTAGTATAGACAAGAGAGTTATTTGTTGGTAGCTGAAATTGGTTTGAAATAATTCTTGTGAGAGGATTTTCTAAAATTACTGTTTCTAAAGTTGTAAACCATTTAGGTTTGTGGCCTTTAGGTAAGTAATTTAGTCTTAGAGAAATATGAATCCAGTTTAGAAGAATATAATTATCAGCAGAAGTTAGTTGTTCAAGAAATAAGATTTGTTTAGTACATAGTTAGTGTTTAAAGAAATTATAGAAATTATTGTATTGAAGAATGTTTTCTAAGGATGTATAAGGATTTGAAATAGTAATAAGTTGTCTATTGTTAATATTTGTTAAAATAGAAATATTCAGATAATTAAAAAGTAAGATAATTTTAAAGTTTGTTGAATTTTTGTTAGAACTATCGATTTGAGGTTATAGATATTATAAAATATTAGTTGTAGACTACAAATTATTTTAGAGTTGTTGTAATCTAATCTGAGTAGTGATGCCTAAGAGCTCTATATTACTAAGTCTAATTAAAAAATTTAAGATATGGTATTGAAGTTGGATATCCCAAATTTTTTTTTTTTTTTTTTCGGCAATCATGCTAATACTTTATTTAATCAAATTTTTGTCTATGACTAAAAACTCTATCTAGTATATTCTACTATCTAATGATTAATTCTAAGTATTAACTTACTCGGTTACTACTTTAGTATCTAAGTGCGATCTGCTATAGTGACCTTTAACCTCTGTATCTTTGGTCTCGTTTTACAAATACCTAAAAGTACTTCAAAGGAAAGACACTATAGCCCATCATGTTTGCACCTTTTACCCATACATTTTTAAACCTTTCTAAAATTTCCTTTAATATACTGTCCTTTGCTAATTTAAACTCTAAACTAATTTCCTTCATATTTTCATCTGTTCTTTCTACATTACCTGAGTTTGTAGCTACATTATCTACTTCACATGTCTTAATAAATTATATCTCTAAAACTTAAATTAAACAAGTTCGCCTTGAAATACTGACAAAATTTTTGCAAAAAAATTTTTTACAAAATTAGCTATTTTTAGCTCATATATAACCCTAAATTTTTTTCTTATAATATAAAAACAAATACTGCAAAAAGATAATCCTTATTTTCAAATTTTATTATCTATAATTATTTTTTTAATATTTTTGTATTTTAAAAAAGTAAATTAGAGCTAAATGAATGCAAAAACGCAGGCAAATTTGCCTGCGTTAGCCTATAATCTAAAGGATAGTAACAATTTTCTTCATAAAAAATATTAGACTATATGATAGTCTACTTGTTTCTAATTCTAGAGAAACTACTACTAGCCTATATTAAGACTATCTAGTCTTTTTTTAAAAACTTTTTCTGCTTATATTCTAGCAGAATAAAAAAAAATAGTTATATAAAAGAGGCAAAATAGAGAATAAAAAAAAAGAAGAAAAAACCAAAAAAAAAAAGAATATAACTACTAAATCTATATAGGAGACAAAAGTAAAAGATAATAGAAACAGATAAAAAAAGTAAAGAAAAAAAGACTATCGCAGTCTTGATATATATGAACAAAAGGAAAGAAAAAAGATTAAAACAAGATATTGTAACATAAAAAAAATTATATAGTATTCTAAATAAACTAAACCTTTATTTTAAATCTATTGTATACTATAATATAATCTAGTAGTATTAAGAAACCTATTAGAAATGTAAAGGATAAAACACTAAACAAACATTATAAAATCTTTGTACATATTTGTTTATATTACTAATTCATCATTGTTAATTTGCATAAAAAGCTCATGTAATATATTCTCTAATTTAGTAGGTATAATCCTAATTTGAGCAGAGTAAACATTGCTAATTGTTTTGAATATGTGAGCTATATCACCACTTTTTGTGAGAAAAAAAATCCAAAAAGCTAAATGATAAAAAGAAGGACTATATGTATAAAAGTACTAATAGTAAAGATTTGTAAGAATATACATTATATAGAATAGTATATCTACTAAGTTTATATTCTTTTTTTTTTTTTTTTTTTTTTTTTTTTTTAATTAAGGTAGCTTACTTTGCTGAGTGGATTTTATTAGTTTAATATATGAGGTCGTCTATTGACAATCCCCTATAGTTTGTAATTACATAAAGAATGTATAATCTGCTATATATACAACTTTAGTTATTATCTAATTTAAGTAGTCTGCCATACAAGTAGATCATCTGTTTGGTTCTATACAAGCTGCTATACCTGTAACCTGCTTGTGAGTTACCTATTTAAATACTCTGTTTATCTAACTAATATCAGAATCAACTAATGTCACTGTAATATTTAACTGCTTAAGCCAGCAAGCTCATTGCAGATCCATTTACCTAACTCAGCTTAGGTCCTCTCGGGATACATATTGCTCAACATATTGTGGCATGCAGAGCTCTGTTTAATTTCATAAGCAATCCTACTAGAGTGGTCTATACCTATTTTACAGATTCACTTAGCTTAGACCCTTGCAGATATTTGTACAACCTCAGTTCCTACTGTGGCTCTCCACCAGATTTCTGTGTCTATCTTCTTGGATATTTTATGAGGCAGATCCTCCCAATTCAGTTAGCTGCCAAGCCAGGTTAGTATTACTGATCCTTTCTGTAGAATGGATTTATATGCACCTAACTCGATCAGCATCTTTTGACGATAGTTTCTTTTCTGGATCAAGCGTTAGCTGGTGTGACTATTGAAAGCTGTATTACTTCACTAACTCGAGATTTCTACTATATAGGTTCCCTGCTTATAGATACTATCAAGATTTATTTGTATAATATTATACTCTCTAAATATTCCGTCATACTTCCAATATCTGAATGATATTGGTGCAATGTAATTTATAGAGTTACAACCCCAGAAACAAATAGGGTTTACTGTAAGTTAGATACAAAGATCTGAGTAATTATTCAAATTCGTCAACAGTAGGATTTGAACCCCAGATCTCTTGCATAGCAGTATGGCAACCTAACCACTATACTAAGATCACCAGACCTCTAAGTCTATATTCTTGCTATTGCTTAAATATGATTTGATAAAAACTTCCTTAGTTGTTACCAAAGCTACTTTTTCGATAGCTCTATAGACTTCTACTAGAGAGCCAAACTCACAAAAAGCAGTCTTTTTCAACTCTATTTCATATTGCTTGTATGCAATCTGAAGCTCTTGAATTCAGTTGCTACTCAGCAAAGTTTTGTTGTATAAAAATATACTAACTATATAATATTTGTAAGTTGGTATTTTGTAAAAATATTAGTATAAAGAATCGTTAAAAAGAGTTTTAACAAATTTTTTTCTTTATATTCTTAATATTACTATATTTATATTTTATATAAAATTAAAAATTTTTTTTATATATATTTTAAAGATACTAAATATACTTTAGACTATATATAAGTAATTTTATTCAAAGACAAAATAATTCTTAGAATTTATATATAATATTTATAAAATATTAAACTCAACCTTTTTAACTAAACTCAACTACTTACTTAAACTCAATATACTATTATAATATATACTAATTTTAAATATTACATAATTATTATACAAATTTAATATTAATTTTTTTTTATTAAAGTTATTTTCTTAGTTAATTAAATTTTTTTTTTTTTTTTTTTTTTTTTTTTACTTTATACAAATGCTATCGGCTAACTTTTATTAATTTTATAAATTTCA
>CAJVPM010001541.1:0-11778 GCA_910592325.1 Scutellospora calospora | reverse complement strand
GAATATTTTATTATTAAAATTCACGACTAAAAAAACATTAGATCTTTTAATTATATTAACAAAATAAATTTAAAAATATCTCAATATAGTTTTAAAATTACACTATTCTAATATCATTTGCAAATTACAGAATTGAATTTGCTTTTCTAGAACGAGAGTTAGAACGTTTTAAAGATATGTGATTTTTATAATAAATTACTATGATGAATTTTTTATAATAAAATGATCAAAAAATCTTACATAGTGTAAATTACATATAGTCCTGCACTATGAAACTAAATCATTTGATATGCAACACCCTAGCGAATGACTAACTATCATATCAGATATAGAGTTAAGGCTTTGTTTGCGAGTAAATCTAAATGTATAGGCAAAAATTTTTGATGTAGAATGTTGTAATTATTAAAATTTACAGTTAAGAAAAGCAATTGACTGATTAAATACATATTTGGTATTTCATAATACAATTTATTTCTATATTATATCGGTTCTTTTTTAATATTCTAAATATTTAAATCTTTATTTGTTTAAAGTAAATTCGTTTAAATAACTATATTAAAAAATTGTTCATTAGGTGTAAAAATAGTTGCATGCCATTTTACTTAATATCAGATGTTTACTCTATTTTTTATTTCCTTAGAGTGATTATTGTTCAACGAAAGTGTTGTGGTTGAAATATCTATCTAAGAAACCCTAGTAAGCTTTTGCTAAAGCTAAAATCTGCATAGAGATTCTTTCTTTTTGTTATACAATTTGCGTTACTGATCTATCTAAATAGGTTTTTAAACATATAGTCATTATAGTTTTGAATCAGAACTATTAATCAAATATCTACCAGAATAAAAATATCCATTGGATCATCTAACGCATTTTTCAACAGATCTAACCACTATCTTAAAGGATAATATTTATCTATAGACTATTATATTTAATTAAAAAAAAACAGTATTTAAATCATAAAAATTAACTGATATATTGTTAGCTGATCAAAGG
Organism: Scutellospora calospora; assembly: GCA_910592325.1. Taxonomy (NCBI): domain Eukaryota; kingdom Fungi; phylum Glomeromycota; class Glomeromycetes; order Diversisporales; family Gigasporaceae; genus Scutellospora; species Scutellospora calospora. The sequence continues at coordinate 10,785 of CAJVPM010001541.1, read as the reverse complement.
CTTATATTCCGAGACTTCCAGCTTTTTAGTAATATGTGATATAATGATCACAGTAATTTGAAAAATACTATAAAAAGGTAAACTATGTACGTAGTATATTATGATTCCAAATTTAGAACAATCTGATAAACCTTCTCTTACATTTAAATTTATTCCTTATTTAGATTGTAAAGTCTAAGCTGATACAATTATGATAAAAGGGCGCAGGTTATTAAAATATTTAATTTAAGGTATGTATAAGATATTGTATGTATATAGTAAAGGAAATTATGTAGCCAAAGCCAACTGAATTGATATAGAAGACATAATTAGAAGTTAGAAAAGTGTATAAAATATTGTAAATAGGTTGTGAAGAAATAGAATTATGTAGTTAAAATTAATCGAATTGCAGAAGACAATAATTATAAGCCAGAAAAGTGCATGAGTTATTTAAATAGATTGCGAAAAAAAGGAATTATACAGTCAAAGCCAAACGGTTGATGCAAGAATCATAATTGTATGATATTGTAAATAGATTATAAAAAAAGAGATTATGCACGAAGCATAAATGTACGATTAAGATAAGTGCATGAGATATCGAAAATAGCTATAAAAAAAAGGAATTATAGTATATAGAATTAGAATATATTTAAACTGTACTTTTTAATATTGTAAATAGTTTGTAAAGAAAAGGAATAATATGGTTAAAATTAATTGAATTAGTGTAAATAGGTTGCGAAAAAAAGGAATTATATGACCAAAGCCAAACGGTTAGTGCAAGAATTATAATTGCATAATATTGTAAATAGACATAAAAAAAGAGATTATGCACAAAGTATAAATGTATAATTAAGATTTAGAAAATCATAAGCATATAAAATATCAAGAATAGTTATAAAAAAATGGAATCGTAATATATAGAATTAGATTGTTGTAAAATGTATTTAAACTGTGTCTTTTAACTTTGAATAAAACTTGCAATTCAACTTGTTTTCTAAATAAGATTATTTTCTTAAAAACTTTTTTTATTATAAAAGTGATCAATTTCTACATCATATTAAATTCATCGCGCATAAACAACTCTTAAATTACTATTATCATAATTAAATCATCCCTTTAACAATTATTAAATTTGAATCATGAATATTCCTGCTAGTTTTGCTTTACCACTCTCAACACAAGGTTATCACTAAAATAGTTTTTATCATTCTAAAACAAAAAAAGGTAGGAATAGATATATAGCAAAATACAAATACTGTCTAATTGAACTAAGCGGCAAGTCTAAAAAGCTTCATCAACACATTCTTCGATGCAATGATTGGTCTGCTATTGAAAAAACTGCTTATATTCAAAAAATTAGTGAAGAAACTCATATATCCTATAAACGTACTCATGATAATAACTTATCTACTGAGTAAACAACTACTCAAGTAGATAATGATAATATACAGTGGTCCTCTACACCTAACCCCTGTTAAGAAAATATACTTAGTTGGTGTACTCGACCTCTATCTCAAGCACAAACAGAATACTTTCATCAAAAATTCCTAAAAGCTATTATTTACAGAAATCTTTCTTTTCGATTTGTTGAAAACCTATACTTACAAGATTTTCTTCAAGAATTAAATCCTTCTTATCATCTTCCTTCTCATGATATGGTTAAAGGATGACTTTTAACTAAAATGTTTTCTAATCATGTTCAGGATAAGCTTAATACATTTTCAGCATTAACTGACATTACTGTTACTCTCGACGGATGAACAGATACTTCTGAAAATTTAATATTTGGATTTATAGCTCTTAAAGAACATCAAGAAATTGTGCTTGATATTCTCGATTTATCTGTATATAGCCATACTGGAGGTTTAATCAAAAGTAAGGTGAAAGAAGTTTTAACTGCAAATGGTATCGAAATATTATCTGTAATTGCCTGTGTTACTGATAATTCTTCGAATATAGACAAAATAAGGTGATTACTTCATGAAGAATATTCGAATATAATCCCTATTCATTGCTGCTTGCATGTTTTTAATCTAATTGTTAAAGATATAATTAGCTTTTCTGATACAATTATAATTTGTAAAAAAAATCAAAAACCTGTTAATTTTTTTAATGCATCATATATCTGGCGTCGAGAGTTACAAACTTGGCAAAAAGAGTATAGTATTCAACATTTCTTATGTACATTCTGTGAAACTAGATAGTATTCGCTCACTAAAGTTTGTATGGAGGTATCAGCTTATGAAGAAGGTTTTCGACATTGTCTCTTATTAAGTGAAACTGAATGCACTAGGTATCTGGAAATTGAGAATACCGCAGTTAAGAGTATCATCTGTGACAAGTACCATTTTGCTGATAATGATATATTGACTAAAGTAATTAAGCCAGTCGTTGATGCTATTGGAAGGTTGGAATCAAGTAATTCAACTTTAGGTAATATTTTTAAAGAGCTTATCTATATTCACTGACAAATATCCTAACTTGAGGTTCTAATTAATAGTTTTAAAGCTCATGCACTCTCAGTTATCAACAAACGTACATGAGAATTTGATAGTGATATTTATTTTATAGCACTTTTTCTTTCTCCACTGCACAAACAAGTAGCTATATCAAAAAAAATAGATGGAAAAAAAATCATTCGTGCTTCTCTTGAGTTATTTAATATTTGGAAATTTAAAAAAAGAGAAGCAGGGCTTCTACGTAATGAATTAATTAGTTATAAAAATGGTGATACCTCTTTTGATTCACTTACTTTCATACCTTCACAATTACTACGAACATTTTGGGCTGAATTTATTGAAAATGCACTACTCTTACGTCATTTTGCAATGAAAGTCTTTACTATCATCCCTCATGGAGCTATTTGCGAACGACTTTTTTCATTATTCGGAATAGTCAAATCAAAGACAAGAAATAGATTAACTCCTAATAATCTTTCCATTCTTGGACAGCTTCAAACTGAACTAAAAAAAGCTGTACTCACCAAGAATAAGAATTCTAAAGCCGTTTCTGAATCTTTAATCCAAGACGATGAAAATGTTGATATCTTTTTCGATAAAGAGGAATATGAACAGATTGAAGATTTGAATGAAGAACTTGAAGAAATGGTAATGGAGCAAGATGAAAATTCTATCATAGAAGAATTTTTCGACATCGCAGCATTTGTAAGAGACTAAGACAATAATTTATTTCAGACTAGTAGAAAAAAAAGTAACCAACTGGAAGATGAAGATTGGTCTGTTGACGATATTCTTTTTGAAACCTCATAAATAGAAATTTTGAAAATAAAAGTCTATTAGTTTTTCTGAATGTATATTATTTAATATAAAAAATAAAATTCAATGCGAAATCAAAAATTAAACCATAATTACCATCTTAAAATATATATTAATCTTGTGATTGCGTAAAATTTGTTTTCTAAATAAAAAATCAGGACGTATAAACTATTCATTAACAGTTAACAGATCTAAGGCTATATAAAGTTAATTTATTCAATTATAATTAATTTTTGTTATATGTTATACAATTAAAATCATGATGAAATAATTGCAATTAATTACTATTTTCTACATGGTTGCGATGAATTATTATACGTAACAAATAAGTATTTACTAATTAATCGTATTAGTAAACTCTTATTTGTCATGCAAATAATTCAAATTGCAATTAATTGACTCAATTAATTGAGTTCAAAAAATTGCAATTACAGCTGTGATGATCGATTATGTAATACTGTATATCTTTGCTAAATGATGATAATCTGTACAGGGAAAACTTGTAAGTATTAGACTTTACAATAAGAGACTCAAACAATAATTAGTGTTGATCAAATATTTATATGAGTATTATCAAGGGAAAACCTGTTATCGGCTTTTAATTATATTTGTATCAGTTATAGTATAATTTGTTAAAGATTATATCTAATACAAAATATAATTAAAAGTCTGGTGGCAGGTTTTTCTTTGGCAGCACTAATTTATATTAAATGTAATATTTACAGGTTTTTTCTCATATTTCATATTTAACTCATTTAACTGTGGTTATTTTAGAAATACGTCTTTATAATATTTAACATATATGAATAAGCTAAAAGATCTTTAATCGTAAAATCTATTGTTTCAATACTCTCATTTAATTCTTGCTAGTTGTCTTTTTGACTTATATTTTGTAATAATCATTATATATTAAACTTTCTAAATAAAATATTATTCTGATTTTGTTGATTATAATTCTTAACACAGTTTTGACAAAGAATAATATAATCTTGGTTGTTTAGAATAATAACTCATGTTATATAGTTTTTTTTTTTACTAGTAATCAATTCTTGTTCATATTAAACTTTTTTCATTAACGCCTGCTTGTGTATTTATTATGAAAGCTTGTCTTATATTCTAAACCTCTTTTATATTTTTTGTCAAGTTTTGTTAGTTGGCAAGAACAACATACCAAGCATACTGGACATATGTTCAAGTATAAACTTAATTTTGAATGCAAAAATATCATTATATATAATTATCATTATATAATATTACTAATTACACTCAAATTACACTCAAATCAAAAGTTTATTACTGCTGAATCTAAAACTTAACGAATTAGTATAAAAATTATTCAGTCAATTTTTTTACCAGATGTTCCAAAAATAATAAAAACAGCTGTAATTGCCTTTACAATCAATTATTCAGTAGGTCTGATATTATGAGAAACAATTATATTTAATTTTGTATAGTCTAAAGATAATTTACGATCAAAAAATTTTAATTGGCATAGTCCAGTATATATCATATGATAAAAACTATCTAGAGGGCATACTTAGACATAAAGGGGCATGCCTCGAGCCTGAGGCATGCCTCTAGAAGCATGCCTAATAATTTTCCTATGCTCCCCTACTAATGCGAACACTATGGAACTCATTAAAAACAAAGCAAATATTAAGTCTTATAAATAGACTTAACAAGAATTGTGAAGTTAAAGATATCACAGAGATTAGAATAAGGCAAGGCCAACAAATCACATGCTGTATGAATGGTATCTGAACTGAAAAGTTAAGAGATAGTGAGAAAAAACTACTTAATAATAATCTTGCAGATCAGATTATTCATGACAACCTAAGTTTAGGTCTAGAAATAATAGCTGACCGAAGAGAATAGGTAGTTGATTCAAGTGAAATATTGATTAAAAGTTTAATTAAAGCTGAAACCTTCATTAAAGCTGCTAAGATTCTTAATGAACTTGATATATAGGTACTAGAGCAATTACTAGATTCTAAAGGATCATATCTATCAATATAGCAATAACTCAAAATCTCTAAAAAAAAGTCAAAGAAAGATAAAAAGGCTTCTTAGTTCAAAGAAATTGAGAAAAAGGTATTAATCAATAATGAAAGTAGAGAAGTTAGAAATGAGTTCAAAACAGGTATGGAAAACAATCTAGAAATGCAGAATCTGCTTGAAGAAATTTCTTTAGACAAAAGAAAATGCAAATGGATTGTCTATGAAGATATGCATAGCAAAAGCAGAAGGATAGGAAGAGTATAAAAGAAAAAGGAAAGTAGTATTCTCGTAGAGTATTAGGAAAACCAAGAAAATTCTGAAATGCAAGAAATAATTAGAAAATGCGAAGGCTATTCAAACAATAAAGAAAAAGCATATAAAGAATGCAGAACCTGGTAACCTAAAAAAAAAATCCTAGAAGTAATTCCAAAAAACTGTGTAAACAGAGAAACAGAATTAGTAGATTTCGCACTAAAATCAATAGCTTCAATTAGAGACTATCAAAAGATGGAAACAAGTGAATAGTCTCTTATAGGTTTAAAGACAATTGAAGAGCGTGAACTTGAAATAATAGAAGCACAAAACTTCAATGTAAATTTAGCAATAGCACTAAAGAGAGAAGCAAAAGAGATTAAGTCAAAAAGGAAGGAAACAATAGATTTTTATACAGATAGATCTTTAGGCAAAGGAGAGAAAAAAGAAAATATAGGAGTAGGATAAGTAGGAATAGATCAGATAGAAGATAGCTTAATTAGCATAGAAAATTTGAAAGTTATTAACTAACTGACATCAACTAAGGCAGAGATAGTAGGAATTTGGTTAGTTTTGCTAGTAACACAATGCGATACTACAGTTAGAGTTCTTACAAATAGCGAACAAGTAATAGACAATATACTAAAAGCCTGCAAGACCGAGCAATATAGCAAATGAATTAGAATGGACAACAGAATAATCCTAGAGAAAATTGCTTTACTTGCTAAGCAGAAAGTCATCAAACTAGAGTTTGAAAAAGTTAAAAGCCATGCTAATAACAAATAGAACAACAAAGCAGATCAATTAGCAAAAGAAGGCAGAAATTCATACATGATTCTAAACCTTGACAAAGTCAAAAGCAAAAACTTCAGCTATGACATAACATAGAAATTAAACAGAATTGAGTACTCAGTTAAGTAGTTTGTCACTAAGCTAACAAAAAGTATCAATGATACAGAATGGGCATATCAAAAAAGAGACGAGCAAAATGAAAGTTCAAAGTATAACTAGAAAAGGCTATGGCAAAGAATTAAAAAACAAAGAGGAATAAATTGCCTTTCAATGAAAGATAGTAAATATCTCATTTTACAGATTAAATGCTTAATAAATTGCCTTCTAACATTTAGTAAACTCAAGAAATGAAAACCAGGTCTATACAAAAGTGACTATTGCATCCTTTGCAAAAAAGAAACTTCTGAAGACTTCAACTATCTGCTCAGATGCTCAGCTCTACAAGACTCATAGAAACAAATAGAGGAAGCAGTAATAGAAGGTATTAACAAGCTCTTAGTAGAGGAAAATGATAGCTTGATTGTAATATCAAAAATCAAAAAAATTGTCTTTCCAAAAGACAAAGAAAGTCAATACTAGAGAAGGAAAGAGCTTGTAATTAGCTTAGAAGTAAAGGAAATAGCTGAAGATCTAAAGTTGCTAGTATGGGAAAAAAGTATTACAAGAATATAGCTTGATAGTATCTTCTTTATAATACAAAAAAGCTTTTTAAAAATTATATAGAATTGGTGATGTGAGAAAGTAATTCTTTGAGAAAAGAAAGAAGAGATTACAGCTAAGGCAAAAAAGAGCAAAACAAAGAAAATAAAGCTAAAAGCAAGAACCCTAGTGAATGAAGAAAAGAAAAAATTACTAGCAGAAAAGAGAAACGAAAGAGTAAAAAAAAAAGAATGAATAATAGCTTTAGTAGAAGACGTATTTAAAAAGGAAATTAAGAAGAGTAGTTCAAATTAGTGGAGTTTTTTTTGAATTAGTTAGACCAATTGTTCTAGTCATCTGACTAGTGCGACAGGTCATACCTAGGTACTCTAGAAGCAGTCGAGTAAAGTCAAACTTAGAAATTAGGTAGATTTTTTTAATCAAATGTAACTTGGCTATGGCTCTAGTTAATAACTTAATAAAGTTTATGACGTGACTGTCAAAGGAAAAAAAAAAAAAATAGAAAAAATTCTAGATTATAAAAAGCAATCAAGTATAAGAAGTATCTTCAAAACTAAAAACTATAGTCTAATTAATCAGATTATAGATTACTACAAAACTAAAGATATTGATTTAGAATTAATCAAAGTTAAGGACTATAGTATAAACTATTAAAATAACAAAATAGATAAGTTCAAAAAAGAAGGTCTACTATCTAATCTAATTTTAGAGATACAAGATGTAACAACAAGTAGAATAAGAGTAGTACCAACCTAGAGAGGCAAGCTAATAGATAGTCTTCTTAGGTCTTTTGTTAATCTAACTATATTAACAATATATGAATATGAATGAGTAGATCTTAAAAACATTAAACTACTTCTAAGTCAAAAATATAATCTATTAAATAATAAAAGTTTAAACTAGAAAAAATCTAGAATATGCTAAAAAAGCTATAAAGAAGGAAATACAATAGTATTAAAAAGAGTAAAGCTCTAATATTTAGGATAAAATATATAAACAGTTGCTACTAACTAAAGATCTATGCTTTCAAAGAAATTTAGAGCTTTATAAAACCAAAATTTGCATTATATATATTGTGAAAAAAGAATTTCTAGAGTATATTGCTAAGTATTAAGTATACAAAATAATATAGAGAAGAATAGAGGAATTTATTACTGAAGAGCTAGATACAAAGCTTTACAACAAATAGAATATATTTGTCTTAAGTCAAACTCTAAAAAGGATATTCTTAGAACAAGATATCACAAATATACTAAACAAAAAAAGGTTATATATCTAAGGTCTAACTAGTAAAAATTTTATAACAGAAGTTAAAAATCTTTTAAGATTAAATTCTAAAGCTAGCAAAGCTATATACTAGTTTACTAAGCTCTTCTAGTCTAACTTTTTTGTGAGGTTATAGAAGTTTTATTGTAAGATCATAGCAGAATAGGAAGAAAGAAACAATATTAGTACTAAAAAAAAAAAAAAAAGACTAAAATAGAAATATGAGAAAAGTCTAAATAGCAACTAAGAAAATAAAGAAAACTAGAACTCTAGTGAAAATAAGCTTGAAGAGTCTAATAAAAGCAAGGAAGCAAGATATTAATATATAGCTAAAACTAAAATTAAAATATAAATTAAAGAAGAACTAAAAGAAAGCTAATTAAGCTTTAAAAATAACTAAGAAATCTTAATATAGATGCAAAAAAGCTTTCTTTAGATTATTAGAGTATAAATTTGCTTAGGCAAACTACTTTTTTAAGAAGAAAATTACTTTTGTAGCAGATTATACTTAGGTATCTAGAATAGCCAAGTAAGTTTAAAATTAGACAAAAAGAGTAGTTTTGTAGCTAGTTTAAATTAGATTATTTTACTATAATAATATTTTTTATATTTTCTCTTAATAAATGAAAGGTAAAACTAAAGTATCTTGAAATAAACATAAAGGAGCCTTCTATAGATCACTAGAGTATGACTTTGCTTAGGCAAACTGCTTTAGTAGGAGGAAAATCACTTTTGCAGCTGATTGCACTTGAGTACCTAGAGTAGCTGAGTAAGTTTGGAATTAGAAAAAGAAAGCAGTTATATAGCTAATATAGGTTAGTTTTTATTTTTGCTATAATATTACATATGTTCTCTCTTAATAAATAAAGAGCAAGATCATCTAAGTTAAAAAAAAAAAAATAAATGAAAGGTAAGATTATCTAAATTATAAAAAAAAAAAGATTTTAGAATAAATTATTTAATACAAAAAATATTTTTTTTAACTAAAATTCAAAAAATTATATGATTTTTTTTTTTTTGTATTAAAGATAGCTTATATTACTGAAAGAATTTTATTAGTATTGCAAACAAAATTATATATTTATAATCTCTACTATTTGTAATTATATGAAAAGTATACAACAAGCTATACATACAACTTTAGTTATTATTTATTTTAAGTAGTCTGCTATATAGATATTAGACTATTTGATTAGGTATATACTTATTTACACTAGTAATATAAACTTAAAAAGAAAATTTTTATATATAGATTATAAGATCAAGTATAATATTTATATAATATAGTACAAACAACCTAGCCTCAACAAATAAAAATTTTAGCAGCCAAATTTGAAATTTATTTTTATATATATGATGTGGCTAAATTTAAAATTTTGCTAAATTTAATATATAAAGTAGTTAAATTTAAGGCAATTTCTATTTGTACACTATGTGTATATATACATAGTAATACAAAGTATAAGAAAAGCTAATCAAAAATTAAAATCTAGTGTAACATATAGCATAATGAAAACAAAGAAAAAAAATCAATATTTGATAATATCTCAAAAATTCGCTTATGAAACTGCCTTTGCAGCTCTAACAAAAAAAATTTATTGCTAAATTTTGCATATATATAATGCTTTGCTAAAATATCAAGCCTCACTCTAATCCTAAAGCTAAAAAAATTGTTTTTTTTTAATAATCAATTTGTTTTTTTTTATCATATATGTACATACACTATATGTCAGTGTTGCCCACTGGAATGTTCCAGTGAAAATTACTAGAACTGGAAGATCACTAGAACTAACTGGAAGGAATAAAAAATATATTACCTTCCAGTGGTAAATTGTCACTGGACCTTTCCAGTGAGGATTTTATGTCACTGGAAGGAAGTTTCAGTAACTTCCAGTGACTTCCAGTGACATTTTTTTTGTTTTTGACAAAGTTGCTATATCCAGATTCATATTTCTGTCTCTGCTATTAACGATTCGGGTATTACAAACCCTTATTTTTAGCTTTACGGTATTGTATAATCATTATGCTGTATGTAGCCTAAATCGTAAATAAGAGAACAAAATATCTATAAAAATTTTTCGAAAGAGGTATCCCAAACTTACAGCAGAAACAGTGCCTGATTCAAAGTGAATCCCTCTCGCCTGTGATCAATTACAAATTAAATTATTTATGTTGGATTCAATTGTGATGAACACCAGTTTTAATATGTGTAACATTAACGGTCTCTGCTGTATCCTGAACTATCGTTCTGGAAAATGCTCATTTTTCCAGAACAAAGCATATTCAAGTTACTGATCATTTCCATAGAATCCTGATAATTTTCGGTTAACAATCAAAATCCGGCTTCTAATCTTTTGTAATTAGATGCTGAATCTTACCCAGATTCTATGGAAATGATCATTTCTGGAGGAAAAATTGGGATGCATTTTTCGAAATTTTTTATAGTGTATATTTGAAAAATAAAGAGAAATTTTATTTATTTTTAAAAAAAAAATATTTTTTAATCCAGATTAATTCTAATAGATTCGCTCTGAAAATATAATACGTTTAACTTAAATTCTAT
>CAJVPM010001540.1:0-11779 GCA_910592325.1 Scutellospora calospora | reverse complement strand
TTATAGTCAAATATTCTACGTCGAATATTATTTTTGTATCTGATCCTATTTTGAAGAGCAAAAGGAAAAGACCATGAGGAAGTGAGAATTTGGTGATCACTGTTGGATATAGTTTCAGGATCTGTAAGTGTAAAGTTTAGGAAGTATATATTTTTTTTTGTAATATTAACTTAAATTTATAATATATATAAAATTTTAGACTACTTTACCTATAAACTAAACTTCTACTCTAGAATATTTTATACTTATTTTATAGTATATTTAGAGCTTTTATACCTTTATTAATATTTATATAAATCTAGTTCTTACTGTAGCTTTTCACTAGTAGTCATTCAAATGTTTTATGAGGTAGATTATCCTAAATCTAGTTAGCTACTAAGCCAGACTAGGATTGCTATTTCTCCTTATAAGATAGACTTACTCGTATCTAACTCAATCTGTATTTTTGTACTACTAAATCAAGTATTAACTAGTATAATTATTAAAATCTATACTATTTTACCTAACTTAGAATTTCTACTATATAGGTCCTTTGCTTATAGATCCTATTAAGATTTATTTATATAATATTATATCTTTTTGAATATTACATCATACTTCTAATATTTAATTAATATTAGTACAATATAATTTACAGAGTTACAACTCTAGAAATAGACAGAGTTTACTATAAGTTAGGTACAAAGATTTAAGTAATTATTCAAATTTATCAACAGTAGGATTTGAACTTCAGACTTCTTATATAGTAGTCTAATAATCTAACTACTATACTAAGATTATCAGATTTAAAACAAAGATATTTTAATAAATTTATTTATTTATTATTATTATATAAGTTATACTAAATTAAAATCTAAAACTAAATATTAATATATTTAGTTTTAGGTTTTAGTCTAGCAAAACTTATATTTAAATAAATAATTTAATAAATTTTATTTTAGATATAATATTATTGTAATAATTAGCTAGATAATAGTATTTTAACATATACTAAGATAGGTTGTATTCAATGCTTTGTATATAATTTGATTGCTTAATAGATATTTTAAATATAGAATAAAATTGATCCTAACTTTATATGAAAAGCTTTCAAGTATTGTAATATATCTAACAAATAAGATAGTATAGAAAATAGTTTAATTTTTGATTATAATAGATGTAGTCAATATATAAACTCATGTAATTATATTTATATACAAGATGAGTTTAAAAACTCTAATAAAAGTTTAGATACAAATATTGCTATAGGCTTTAATACAAATATTATTGAAAGTTTTAATACAAATACTAGTAAAAACTTTAATACAAATACTAGTAAAAGCTTAAATATAAATATTAGTAAAAATTTATAAAATATAATTTAGAGTTTATAAGTTATCAATTAATAATATAAAGTTTTTGTCTTAAAAATAGCCTTATAGTATATAGTAATTACTATGTACTATTAGTTTATTTTCAAGGCAAAAACTTTATATAAATATAGTATTAACTAATTTTTAAGTTTTTAATTAAGTAGTGATAATTAATTTTATAAGTGAAAATATATAATATTTACTTTTAGGTCTCAAGATTTATAAGATTATATCTAATCATTAATATAATTAATTTTCTCTACTTTATAATAATCATCTTCACTTTCACTAGCTTTATTATTATTATCAGAATTAGTTTTATATTCATGAATAGAATTGGCTTTAGCTTTATTGTTAATATTATAAATTAAGTAATACAAGTTTTTTTTAAAATTTTTATTTAGTTTTTAAATATAACTTTAATAAATTTAATTGAATTTAAAATAAAAGTCTAAAGATAAGTATACTAAATTTTTTTTTATATTTTTTTAATATAATTTTATTAATTTATTGATCATGTTGTTACATCTAAAATTTAAAGCTGAAAACCAAAGATTATATTAAAACAATAACAAAACAATTGTAGTCTAAATACTATAATATAGAATTTGCATTAAAAATTTTTCAAAAAATTAAAAAAAATTAAAAAATAGTAGATTATATAGCAAAAATAAATTGAACTTTTTTTTTACATGTTAATTGCAATTTTTTTTTTACTTACATGTAAATTTTAATTTTCTTTACATATAAAATATTAATTTGTAATTAGTATTACATAAATAAATAGAAAAATAGTTCAAATACTATTCAAATAGTTTAATAAAATCTATTATAGTAAATTAGTAACAAATATTTTATTAATTATATTTTCTTTTTTCAAATAAAATTCTAGTATATACTTAATCTTTATAATAAGATTGCTAAAAATACAAATCAAAACTTCTTCATTTATGTTGAAATATTAATGCTATTTGAATTTGAAACTTTGTTTGATGTTATTTCTTTATGTTTGTCTAAGAGGAACAGAAAAAAATTAAACAAATATTAAAATTAAACAAGGTTTAGTAGGTTTCAGTAAATCTAAAATAGGTCATACTTGTTTTTGTTTGTCTAGCTTTCTGATCTGCTTCAAATTTTTATATAATACTCTAATATTTAATTTTTAAGAGAAACTTTGAAGATGCGAGAAAAAATTTAAATGAAGTTTTAAATTCAAATAGCCTAAGTTTAAATTCTTTTTTATTTTAACTTGTTTATCTTTGAATTGTTATCATATGTTAGTTTACATATTAGATACTATTGCTGCATTATGCAAAAAGCTAATTTTATAATAACTAGACTCAATATATAGAGCAGGCTTTAACATCTTCTGCAACTATAAGAACTGAGTATACAGTGAATACTTTTACAGAAGACTCTTAACTATCTTTAGTTTCTAATACTTCAACACCTACTGAAGAAAACTCATGCTATAATAAATATCTTTTATACTATAACTTATCTCTACTACAAAGTCTACAAACACTTAAATTCTTTTATCAACATCTTCAACAAACTAATCATACTCAAAATCCAAAAATTTCTATTAATATATCTAAAACTAAAACTCATATCTATATTAAACATAATGAAAACCTTCTTTCAAATCATACTATTCTACCTCCTCAACATCAACTTCAATATCTCTATTTGCTATTAAAATCAAACTCAACTGACACTTCTAATTCAAATAATAATTCTAATAACAATATTTCAATAGAATATACTTCTCTTGCTTTAAAAATAGTTTCTATAAATATCAATGGTCTCTTACAATCTAACAAACAACTTGCTTTAACTGAAACTCTTAATAATAATTCTTTGAAATTTTAAGAATATCAGAAACATATTTCTTTACAAAACAAGAAAACTTTTTCAGCAAAAATATTCAAAATTACAAAAGCTACTAGAGCTCTTATACAAATACATATTAAGCAGGAGTAGAGATATTTATTTACCAAAATATTTCAAAATATATTGCTCAAATACATAGCTATAATAGACATATTATTGGCCTGGATCTCTATTTCAAAAACCAACTAATTAGACTATTACAAGTCTATATTCTAATATTTAAAAAAAAGTAACTTTACAAAGAAATCTAAGAAAATATAATCTCTCTAATACAAAATACAAAATATAAAACAATAATTATGAGAGACTTTAATAGTATTCCAAATACACATATTGACTAAAATCCTTCTAAAAAAACATCAATACCTGAGCTTCAACTTATTAAATATCTAATTAGTCATCAATTTAAAAATATCTATTGCATATTCTTTTTTAACTCTAAAAACTATATATTTTACTATCAAAATATACAAAGCAGAATTAACCAAATTTGAACAGATTTATCAATTCTAAATATTGACTATGCAGATATACTTCCTGACAACATATTCGAATTTGATCATAATACTACAACTATTGAAATCTTGATTATAATCAACAAATCTAAACCTCAAAAACAACACAAATATAAATGCTTTCTCTAGAAAAATTGCATTAAAGAAAAAATTAAAAACTATTCTGAACAAATAGCAGCAAGCCTTTAAAAAATCTCTTCAAAAATAAACAATATATCTAACCAAAATCAACTCAACAATTGTTAGAATCAGATTCACAAAGCAATAATCAAAGCTATTACCAAACACATTCTTTTCAAAAAAATAAAAACAATTAAAGAATTAAAAGATAACATACCAATCAAACAATCATCACTTTTTTACAGATATAAACAAATTCAATATCTCAACAATCATTTTATATCTTCAAATTTTAATACTTTACTTTCTAAATATTTAACAGATTACCTAAATAACTCACTTATATCTACTACATCTACTTTTGACCAAATCAAAAACAAATTTCAACATATCAAAACTGTACTCAACTATCAAGAAAAACAAAATACCTATAATGAGATTAAACAAAAAATAGAAAACTGTAATAAATCTTTTAAAGAAACACCAAAACTTTTTTACAAAAAAAATATTAGAAAAATATAACAATCTTAACTTAGACAGACTACTAATAAATGATAACCTATTTACAGAACATGATAAAATCTTAAATACAGTCTAATATCATTTCTCTAACTACTTTGAGAATAAATCTACTTAACCAATATTAACAACTTCTGAATTCTATCAACTATATCAACCATACCCAGAACTTAAATACTATTACCAAAACCTTTTTACAGAAATATCTGATCAAGAATAGCAAAAAACTCTTGCTAGCCTTTCTAACCAAAAAGTAGCTAGCCTTTCTAAAATCTGCTATAAGCATATTAAATACTCAAACCAAAAAATACAAAAAATTCTAAAATTATTTATTAACAAATGCTTTTAACTTCAAAAAGTTCTAACAGAATGGAAATTCTCAAATATTTTTCTAATTCTAAAGAAATCTAATTAGGACTTTACTCTTAATCAAGTTAGGTCTATCTCTATAATTAAGCCATTCAAAAAAACTCTTATCAAAATATTTACTAAATGACTTGACAAAATAATCTCATCAAATAATCTTCTCTCTAATCTAAACTTTGCTAGTACCAAAAATATATCATACATATACTAATTCAAATCCTATATAATACAATAGAATATTACAAATTTCAAAATAAAGAAGCATAGATCCTATTTCAAGATATGTTCAAAGTATTTGATAAAATAAATATCTCTCGCCTTCAAGAAACATGCAGAAGAATTAGCATTCTAACTAATAGTACAAATTTTATAACTAAACTACATACCTCTCGATAAGCAAAAATTATTATATATAGCATATGGTCTTACTACTCCTATTCAATTAAGCTCTGGTATTGAATAAGAAGAAACATATTCATTTCTGCTCTAGAAAATCTATTATGATCCAATCTTTATCTTTATTTCACAAAAATATAATAACCATCTCCTAAAAATATCTACTCAATCTTCTCTTGAACTTATCTCAAATACTACTACATCAACTATTACTATTCCTCCTCTAGCATATATGGATGACACAATATGGCACTATAAAAATCAAAAAACAATGCAAAATATTCTTAATAATACATTAGTACTCTATGAACTTAATAACTTAACTATCAACTTATCTAAATCTGATCTACTACATATTCACTTTAAATCCTCTAAATCACAACTAATTATACTACTTACTTACAGAAACCAAACTATTACACCAAGAAAATCTAAGGAAATAATAAGATATCTTGGTATATTTTATGATAGAAAAGGCTCAACTAAACCAACTCTTGAAACAATTTACAACAAAATTGAAAACTTCCTTTTCTTAATTAAATACAAAAAGCTTTCACTATCACAAATCTCTTTTCCATTTAACCTCATACTTCAACTCTCTTTATAATATTTACTTCAAATAGTCTCTATTCATAAAAACATACAAACAAAACTCTCTCGTCTCCTTACAATTCAAACTAAAAAAATACTCTCCTTAGCAAAAAATACTAACAATATTGTTTTAACAAATCCACTCTTTTTCAATCTTCTAATACTTAATAATATTATTCAAAAAGTAAGTGTTTCAAATATTAAGTGTACCTTTACAACAGATCTACTTCTCAAAAAAATTAGAACTCTATATATTAAATTCTAGCTATCCAAAATTTGGTATTCTAAAATAACTGAAAATCTATTACTTACTAATATTCATAAAGCATGAAACTATACTATTATATTCCATCTTTCTTAATTAGCAAAAAACAATATTACTTTATCTAACTTTTCTCAAATTTCTACATACTCTTCAACAATTCTAGAAAATTCACCTCTTATTTATGAAATACTTCCTACAAATCCACATAGTCTAATTACTAATAGTCTTAAAAACAACAAAATTCTTTTCATTGAACAAATTACTATAGCTAATAACAACTATTTTCTACTATGGAATAATATCTATCTTCAAACAAACAAACTAATTAGAGGTCGTACACCTAATTGGTTTAAACAAATCTTATAACTTATTCAAACAAATACAATTCCTAATAGTTAGCCACAATTAAATCTACTTCAAATCAATTCTTTTATTAATACAATTAATTTCATCTCATTAAATCTCTCTTTAAACTATTTTCTATTCAAACTTCACTTTTTAAATTCTCAAAACCTTTATATTTCCTACTATCTTAACTCTCAACAAACTCATCTTTAGAACAAATACTATTAACACAAATACCATCACTACTAAATTCAAATCTCTCTATTCTTAATCTTTCTTATATTAAAATCAACAAAAACAATAATCTGACTTCAATTCAAATAAACTACAAAAAAATTCTAGCTCTTATCCATATTTATAATATTACTAAAAATCAACTAATCCCTCAAATTTTATTACAATTAAACTTAGGATCCTCGGAAACACAACTAATACAACAAACTATTAATTCATCTACTTACCAAAATCAATTAACTAGTCTTTTTCAATCTATTAATAACTTACAAACAAACGACTTATAATTTTATACAGATGTCTCAATTAAAAATATACTAACACCTAATATTTAAGCAAGCATAAAATAAATTTGCATGAACAATATATCTATTAAATTTAATGCAGTATTGCTACTCTATTTAGACTTAACTTACATTGAATTATTTTTAATTATTATATTTTTACTTACTATCTCAACAAATTCTACTCTAACTATCTTCACAAATAGTAAAGTAGCAATTAAAAATCTAACAAATATCTCTTCTATTAAACCAATTCAAAGCAAAAACTAGGGTATATTACAAATAATCAACTTACTTAAAAATTTCAAAAATCTTAATCTTATACTATCCAAAGTTAAATCTCATTTTACAAACTCTTTTCATAATCAAGCAGACTTACTTGCCAAACAAGGAACCTCCAAATCTATCATTGAACTCTCTCTCTTTTTATTCGATCTTCCTACTTATTTTTTTTGAAATAACTATTTCATACCACTTAAAATTCACTCCTTTATCAAATCTCTAATAACAATTTATGAACTCTCATCATAGACCTCACTAAAATTTTTTCAAAATATAACAGAAATTAAATAGGCCTTAATATTTAAAATACTAAACTCCCTTGAACACAATTCACAAATTTATATATTCTGCATTAAAATTCTAACAAATAACTTTTCTACAATGCAAAATCTAAATATTCGCTATCTCTATCTATATACAACTTCTAATTTACACAATGTCTAACTACTGAAAATACAATTTATATTCTTCTTTGTTCTAAAAACTTTTCAAATATTCAACAATCACTAATTAATACAATTAATAATACTTTAACATCACTCAAAATCTCAGCAATCTCTGCTCATACACTTCTTAACATCCTTCTATATTTTACATTAAACTCTTCAAATCCCCAATATTACTATATACTAGAGGCCTGCATTGGGTCCTGCAGCCTGATCTGGCCTGCAAATTTTTACAGGCCAAACTGGGCCTGAAACAAAATTTTATAACTGCAAGCCAATGCAAGTCTAAAAATTTTTTAAAATTTATAATAAATTTTGTACACTAGGCTGGTTTAAGCTAGCCTGAAGAAAAATTTATATATATGTGAGCTAAGCTGAGCTAGCAAAAAAATTTTAAACCTAAGTGTGAGCTGGACTAAGTTGGGCCAACAAAAAAATTTTAAAACTAAATGCAAGCTGAGCTGGGCCACAAAAATAGGTAATTTGCAGACCTCTACCATATACTATTATTCATAATTAGCACTTTCCTACTTATAATATATACTAACATTAAAAATATTATTCAAAAACAAACAGATCTCCTTCTTATAAATCTCTTTAACAATTTACTTATTTGGTTCTATAATGATATTTGGAATCAATGAAACTACTATCAACACCAAAAGGAACTTACTTGAAATATTACAAAAAAAACCAAACATACAAAAATTACTTATTCAATACTATCCAATAAACCAAACTCTAATACAACATCTATTCTAATAACAAATTACCGATCTGAAATCAAAAAATGATTTCTTCAAGGTTTCTCACTAACAACTTGTACTTTATAATATCATGACTAACATCTCAGGTCCTCCCCAACCTATTCTAGCTAAAAACTAATTTGAAAAAAAAAAATATAGCATAAATTAAGAAATAGAAAATGTAATGTCACATTGGGTACCTTAAAAATATGTAACACAAATATAGCTAGAAATCTTTAAAACTTTGAATATATGTTCTAATCTTATAAATAAAGTTTCTACTATGACATTATAAAAAAAAAAAAAAAAAAATAGGTTTAGGTCACAGATAAATTAGTCTGAGTTTCAAATCTTGTCATATAGTTTAAAATTATACCTTGTAATAGCATAGTATACAAAAATTTCTGTTATAAAATTTTTTAATTAAACTATTAATAAAGATAGAAACATGGCTTCACCTTGGCTTTGCTTAATAGGGGATACTATATTCGGGAGGGTACTATAGTCAGTGGCGTACGGTACGAGAGGATTCTCGGAATAAATAAAATAAATTTCAAAATTTAAACGTATTTAATCACAGAAATAGTACTATACTATCAAAGAATCGCACAGAAATCGGGTAAAAAATTAGCACATCAAATCACAGAATTAACTACCGCAGAAAATCATATCCGCCCATATGAAAATTAAACTAATTCTGTGATTATCGATCTTTAATCTACCTCTTTCACACAGATATTGAAAAAAAACATAAATAATTCTTGTTTTTTATTATTTCCTGAGAATATTTCTGTATCAACATGAAAATCTTCGTTAATCAATATTGAAAACGTTCGCTAGGTAAGAACTTATGAAGGAAATTGCATTATATGATTATTCAATGATGTTTAATGCTTCGTCCGTTAGACCGAAAAACATTATGCAGCAGTTTAATAACGCTCCATAACAGTTAGTGGTCTATCGTTCAATTCGACTAAATTCAAAGAACACTGTGCAGCAGTTTTAGTTGAGCGCAAAGAACGTTGTGCAGTAGTTTATTAATTCAGTTGCTGAGAAAAATTTTATTAATAAATTAATCGAAATAGTAGTTATATTATCTAATTATATTTACTTTATTTTTTAGAATGCCAGAAGTAGATTTGATTTGACGTGAAAAAATAAACACTGCTTCAGACAATCACTTTTAATTATTTTTTCTTGTAATGGAATCTCAGGCCAGATAAAAAGCGAGTTTATAATGCATTATACTTTTTTAAAGATTAAAGTTTTTTACAGTATAAATATTAGTTATTATAGTTATATCGACGGTGCTATACTTGTTTACAATATTTCTGACACTGACGGATTAAATGAATTAAACAAACTATCACGCGAATATAGTAGCTATGTGACTTATAAAATTCCTATAATGATTATTGCAAACAAATTGGGCAGAAGCGAGAATAAAAATAGAGAATACCTTTTAAATGAAGTCAAAAATTCTGTTGGTTAAATAATTTGATATCGAGTAGAATTTTAATTATCTCTACACGAATTAATATTTAAGAGAGGAATTTTTATTTGATGTAACGAGAAGACTAGTGATAAGCTCAATAAAATCTCAGAAGGTATTTTATATCATTAATTCAAGAATAGTGAATCAAATTATTAATTAATATTTATCAATTTAGAATGCATGTCTAGGTTCTCGGATTTTCGAGGTAATTTAAAATAAAGTGTCAATTCCTTTATTAGAATTATCAATACATATATATTAATCTATGATATATATATATAACTTATATATATTGTAATTTAGAAATCAATGATCTAAATGAACTGACCGCCCCAAGTAACCAATTTAAGTCTATGATGGAATACGCAACACAGTTATATTCATTTGAGATCCCGAAGAAAGTATTTGTGATAGACGAAAAACAAATAGAAGGATTAGCAAGTGAAGGAATAAAATCATTTTTATCACTAGTACGTACCAGTATTCAGATGTAAAATTTTATTTGCTTTTTCATTATTATATAAATAACATTTCTTTATTAATTGCATGAATTATTAGAAGGTGGATACAAATTTTGATATTTATTTTTATTAAGTCGGGATTTCGTAATAAATAGAATACACTAATCAGCTACGTTCATAATTTGCTAGAGAGTAAGAATAATTTTCAACAATATGAGCAAATATGCCTCCACTAAATCAGAGTATCGTTATAATTAATACTTTAATTATATGAATTTTCAGTTCGTGAGTATAAATTTCAAATATTATAATAACTTTCATTTAGTAAATTAAATTAATCAATGCTTTATTTAATTACAGGATGTGAGTATATTTTCAAGAATAAGTGAACTTTTTCCTAAGTTACACTGTCGGGGATAGTTCGCTTAGGCGAGTCAAATTGATTTTGTGTTTTACATTACCCTCTCCATTTTGAAAGGAGGTTTATATATTGTCGGGGATGATGCTGAAATCGGATGATGCTGAAATTTTAACTTATTTTAATATGAAATTTTAAAAATTTTTTAGCTTATTTTTTTACAGCTTTTTTTTTATAGTTAGGTTAGGGTTTAGGGTTAGTGTTTATAATAAAAGAGTATAGGTGGGTTTTAGTAGGGTTTATATTTTTAAATCGAGATCTCGAATTTCAGCATAATCCGATTCAGCATCATCCCCGACATATATTAATCATAACTCTTATTAGATAAATAAATTGTGTCGGGTAAATGACCAGAAATTCAGAACCGGCATTTAATTTAGGATCTTTTGTAGTACAAAATTGTTTCCGTATATTATTTATATTGTGATCGTGAGCCAATAAAACAACTTTTTATAAAAAAACTTTTAGTTGTAAAAATCATAATAACAGTAGATTTTTATGAATATATTAAATTCATATAAATACAATTTGCAATCTAAAATAAAGCAGAAACCTAAATTTTTCAATTTTGAGTTATAAGTTCAAATTTATAGTAATATTATTAAAGTTATACACTATGATGCAGATCAATCGACATTTCCACTTGACCGGTAAGTTATCTCAATTCTAGTCTAAATTAAACCTAATTCTGCCTAAATTTATACTCTAATTTTGCCCAAATTTATATTTGATTTCTGCTCAAATTAGGCAAAAATCATTCTGTATAAATTTGATTATCGACATCCATCTCGATATCACAGATATTGAAAAAAAACACTTGTTTTTTATTATATTTCTATATCGAACGTTCGCTAGGTAAGAACTTATGAAGGAAATTGCGTTATATGATTATTCAATGATGTTTGATGTTTCGTTCGTTAGACCGAGGAACGTTATGCAGCAGTTTAATAACGCTGCATAACAGTTAGTAGTCAATCGTTCAATTCATCTAAATTCAAAGAACACTGCGCAGCAGTTTTAGTTGAGCTCAAAGAACGTTGTGCAGTAGTTT
>CAJVPM010001539.1:0-11780 GCA_910592325.1 Scutellospora calospora | reverse complement strand
AAGAGTTCAAAGTAAGTCTTGGAATAAATAATAATATCATCTATGTATACAGCAATGAATTTGCTGATATATTTATATAGGATGTAGTTTATAGTTCTCTGAAACATAACATAAACTAAAAGGTATTACCTTAAAGGCATAGATCCCTTGTTTGATTATAAATGCTATCTTTTCTTAGTCTTTTTTTTTTACTAGTATTTGCTAGTAACTGCTAGCTAGATCTAAACTTAAAAACTAGCTAGCTTTTCTAAAGGTTTCTAATAGGTCATTAATTTGAGGTAATAGATAGGAATCCTTTTTTGTGACAGAATTGAGCTTCAAGTAGTTAACACAGAGGTGCAATTTACCATTTTTTTTATGTACAATAACCATAGGTGAGGTTCACAGACTTTTTATTTCTTTGATTAAATTGTTTTCTAACATTTTTTTAATTTTTTCTTTTAGGAATTCCTGTACATCAAGTAATACTCTATAAGCATTTTGCTTGATCAGTCTTGCATCTTTAGTATCTATTTTATACTAGATATACATAGTTTGGCTTAATTGACTTAGTTCAGTTGCAAATATTCCAGTGAATTTATCTAATATATATGTTGCCTCTTCCTTTTGTTATTCATTCAGTGTTTCTACCTGTACTAATTTTTTTACTTTCTCTTTTAGGGTTTCTTTTGACTTAGTGTTGTTTTTGGGAGTAGGGATCTCTTTGGTTGTAGTTAAATAGATTGCTAGGCTATATACATTGTCCTATAGATTTGTATATAATTCCTCTTCATTAAATATTGTATTTTTAGAAAGGTACCCTTCTAACTCTTCCAATTCCTCCTCTTCATACTTATTGAAATAATTACCATTATCATCTTTATTACAATTAGTTTCAGATAATTTTTCTAGTTTAAAGCCTTGCAACTAGTAGATGTGGACCTCTACCAGTTTACTAAGATACCTTATGAAGAGTTTTCTTTTGTTGAAATGAATTTTGGCTTATACTTTCTTGAACTAGTCGATTCCTAGGAGTAAAGTTTCTTTAGAAGACTCAATAATTTGAAAGTTAGTTGGAACTATAACCCTGCTAATTACTAGTTTTAGTTCTATTAATTGCTCTAAAGATCTTTCCCAGTTGCTATTAGCAGTGATAACGACTGTAGCTGATAGTTTGTTGATTATTAGTCTGAGTTTATATAACAATTTTTTTGTCATTATACTAACTGTGGCTCTAAAATCTAAAACTACTAGTACAGAGTTTCCTTTTATTTTTACATAATATTTAGCCACTATGGTTTTGTCATATAATTTTGGATCTACGAGGTTGGTTTCCTCTTTCTAGAGAACAAGTGGTCTACACAACTCTTGTTTAAAGTTTCTTCTTTGCCTAGAGATTTAGAGCATTTGACTGTAAATTACTTTTGCTAGTTAATTCAAAAGGTCTTCTGCAATATTATAAGGTAGGATTTAGTCAACTACTAATAGTCATTGCTTTTATTTAGGTTTATTTTGTAGTCCAAATTGGGTTGGAGTTGCTTTGTCCATAGTCACTTCTATTAATAGTTCTGATTGTTCTTGGTTTTGTGTTAGTTAGAGCCTTAATCATTTATTCTATTTTGTTTTGAGTCCTCTTTCAAGTCTATTAGTTGTGTATAGTTGATTTTGGACTTGGTTGCCTATATATACTTCTTTTTTATTGTAAATTTCATACAAGTTTACATTTCTGAGTTAGAGTAAAACTTGGTTGGGTTAGGCTCTTTCTTGACTTTGAGCTTTATTTTGCTCTTGGTTTCTACTCGAGTTTCGAAGTTGATTCTGTACTTGGTCTTTTTCTATATTTCTATTTTGACTAATATTTCTATCTTGGATGAGGAGCTTTTCTGAGTGGCAATTTCAAGATAGTGTCTCTTTTCTTTACACCTATAATATTTGATATTGTTGAATTGCTAGAAATGATAATTTTAGTATTGTTGTTGGGATCTAGGCTCTTCCCTGTTTATGAAATTGACTATTATATTAACTGTCATTTTGTTGTATCTTCTTTATAAGTTCTTCCAAAACTTGGTTTGTTAGTCATTTTTTATTTTTTCATTCTTTATAATATTTACCTGCTTATACCCTGTGAGCATCGGCTATAGCTTCTTCAAGTCTGTTGGGTTCAGCGATTGATATTATTGCTGCAATCCTTCCTTTTAACCTATTCATGAATATTCTTATAACATAAGTTATAGATAGGTTGTTTTCCAGATCTACTCTTTTTAGTAATCTTTTAAAGTTATATACATAAACATCTACTTTTTTGCCTTCTTGCTGCATTAGGATACTTAAATCAACTTGCCATTTGTAAAGTTTCTCAGGAGTTGCAAAATATTTTATTAATTTGGATGAAAAACTTTGGTCTAGGTGATGCAAGTTATCCTAAAAATTTAGGGTATGTTTATTATCACTATACTAGCTAACAGCAATTCTAGTAAGGTACCTAGAAGTGATTTGTACTATTCTTCTTTCAGGTTAATTGTTTGCACTAACAGCCTTTTTGAATGTATTGATCTACTCTACTGGGTCTTCTTTCTTGGTACTACTAAAGGTTCTTATATGAACTCAATTAGTTTTTCATCTGGTAGGAGTATCTTTGTTGTTTCCTTGAGGATTATTCTTTACAGCCTCAGTCACTACATTACAAATACTTTGGCAATTTCTTCTATAATTAAGTGAATATTGTCCTTATTAATTGTTGTGGAAGAGAAAGTTGAATTACATTCTTCAAGTCTTTGTTTCTCAAAGTCAAGAATACTTGGGTCTTCTAAAAGACTCTGCTGAAATCTTATACTTGTATCTATTCTTTTAATTATCTTTTATCTTTTGTTTTTAATTAGGGAGGAGAAGGAGAGGAGGTAGTGAATATTGTATATTGAATCTCATAGTCAGCACTAACTGAAAAAGTGAGAATTGGTCATGTTTATTAGAAGTCATGATTTGATTATGATTTGGTCATAATTTAGTTGTTACAGGAATACAAAAAGTATTGTGAGTTGAATTTACATAATAATTGTGAAACTGATTAATTATTTAATCAGTTTAAAGACTATAAAAGAATGTACAAATGAATAATTTAGATTCTTTTACTCTAACTAGAAACTAGTTTTTTTTTTTTACGAGAAAATATCATATAGACAAGACAAAAAAAATCTAACAATTCAAAAAAAGGATTTTTAACAATTTAAACATATTTAGGAAGGTCTGGCGATCTTAGTGTAGTGGTTAGGTTGCCAGACTGTTATATAAGAGGTCTAGGTTCAAATCCTACAATCAACAAATTTGAATAATTACTCAGACCTTTGTATCTAACTTACGGTAAACCCTGTTTATTTCTGAGGTTGTAACTCTGTAAATTATGTTATACTAATATCAATTGGGTATTGGAAGTATAATGGAAAAGTCAAATATGATGTAACGTTACATGAATAAATCTTGATAGGATCTACGAGCAGGGGACCTGTATAATAAAAATCCCGAGTTAGATAATATTGTACAGATTTCAATAGTCATACTGGTTTGACGCTTGATCTAGAGAAAGTCTAGGTACGAAGAATGCAGACTGAGTAGGTGCGAGTAAGTTCTTAGTGTAATGGAAAAGTCAAACATAATATAACATTACATAAAAGGCAACACTAATCTGGCTTAGCAGCTAACTGAATTTGAGAGAATCTATCTCATGAAACATTCAGAAGAATTAGACCAATTTGGTGGAGAGCTATGGAAGGAACTAGATTCGTACAAACATCGATAAAGATATATGCTAGCTTAATTGGGATATAGCACAGCATAGTTGGAGTCATCCACAAGCCCTCATCAGAATAGGATGCAGGAGGGTATCTTGTGATAAGGCTCAGTCCTATGAAGACAATTTGAAGCGCAAGTTAGTCTGAGTGGTTCTCAAATGAGGTAGTATAAAATTAACGTAGATATATAAATATTAGGTTAAAAATAGAGTTTTACTGTGATGCCAGAGGGTTTAAATAGTGTATCTACAGACAGATACTAGGTATGGCAATTGTAGGTAATCTATATGGCAGAACCTGTAAATAGACAATGACTAAAGTTGTACATATAGCCAATTATATCCTCACTAACAAATGTAACTTAAAATTAACACTTAATAAAAATCTGTGAACAGCTTGTTGAAAAAAAAAAAATAAAAAAAAAAAAAAAAACATATTTAGAATAAACAAATACTTCTTTTCAAGACTATTCAAGACTTAGAAGGTTTTATTTTTCGAACTTTGTGAGTTACCTTTTATTCAAGCAAAATTTGAGGTATTTATATATATTCTTTTTATATATGAATGAAATTTTCTAAATTTGCAAAATTACTAAAATTTGTTAAATTTTCTAAATTTATGAAATTATTAAAATTTGTTAAATTTTCTAAATTTGCAAAATTTCTTATTTTTTTAAAATTTATTTAATTTTTAAGATTTTCAAAATTTTTAAAATTGTCAAAATTTTGAAAATTTTTGAAATTTTCAAAATATTAAAAATCTTGATGATCTCCCTCTAGACTAGGCGCAGTATCGAAGTAGGTAATTATAACTTTTACAAGGGTCAAATTAGCCTTTTACACCTTCTGAATATACTACCTTCTGACGTAGTACTATAAATGATTCTATAATTTTTCTGTTTTATTCAATTTTTCTGTTTTTATCGATTATTATTATTTTTCCTATTTAAGATATTGTGCTAATATATAAAATTATCTATATAAGAGATACTTTTTTTCCTTCAATAAAAGAATATCTCAGATTTGAGAATAAATTCTTTCACATGATAACTTCTTTATTGATCTTAGTTTGAGTATATCTCAAGTTTGAGACAATTTAAAAACCTCTAAATAACTTCTAACTACTACATTTATTTATCTTCTATTACCTTCCTAATAATAATAAAACTGCTACTATAAGTCAAGTAAATTATTTCTTAACTTATTAGAAATCAGAAGAGATAACATATTATATAATCCTAAAGACCAACTAACTAAAATAATCTAAGAATAGCTTTAAAACCTACACTAAATTTTTTATACCTTCTTTTAAAGTTTTCTATTTAGTATAAAATTAGATTGTTGTTGTTATAATTAGATCTGATCTATCATATAATACATATTCTAATTAAGTTCTAACTAAGAACTAGTCTTAACTTTTATAATATTAGCAAAAATATTTGTCATATAGCTATAACAAACTAGTTTAAGTTGGTTTTGAAATTAGGATCGATTATAAAAATCAAATCTTGATCAAAAATACAATCTTTTATTTTAATTCTATATGTTTGTCAAATTAAATAAAAAATTAAGTAATTATCAAGAAAACTTACTCAAAGTTTTATAGACATAGCTTATAGTAGTTAGAATAAATTTTTTTGACAACTATTCAATAAAATTAATAAATTATTTTATTAATTATTTTTAATTTGACAATTATATAGTTTATACTAAAGTTATCTACTATAATAGATTTATTAGAGTTAGAAGGTTGCAATTTTTATTCTCAAAGTTGTAATTTTTTGCTATAGGAGATATAATAGTTATAATAGTTATAATATTTGTAATAGTTATAATAATTGCAATAGATATAAAGGTTATAATAGATATAATAATTTGATTAACAAGTAATTGCATAATATAATAATATTAAATTAGTGATTTAAAATTTTGTAATCATATAAATTATTATAAAATTAAAGAATAAATTGCTAATTTCAAACAAAATCATATTTCTTAGAATCTAGTAATTAGATTTTGATAATTTTTAGTTCATTAGATTTGTTTTAGTAAAATAATTCTATAGTATATATTTAATCTAATTTGGATTAGTAAATCAAATATTATAAATATTTTTTTGTTTTTTCTTAATATTTTACAGATTAATCATATTTGATAAATTTAATAAAAAAATATTTAATTTTATTCTAATAATTAATATTAATAAATAGGAAAAAATACACTTAATCTGTAAATCTTTTGTACTAAATTTTCCTAAAAAATTTTTTCAAAAAACCAAAATTTCTTAAAATTTTATTAAGTATATTAAGCAAGTGCTCTTAAGTAAACTTGCTCTACACATAATTTTACATCCTAGCAGCCTAGTTTTATAACTCTCACTCTTTTTTAAACAGAGTTATATTCAAAAAACTAAGGGTAGCAGAATTCTAAAATAACTTTAAAACTAGCTTCTAAACCTTTCTTGTGCTCTTAAGTAAAGTTGCTGGCCAGTGTCTTTCGGTCATAACAAGCTTTAAACCATCTTTATAGCATAAAAATTGAGCTCTCCAGAGTCTCAAACGTCCTTTAAAAATGCCTATAAGTTTTACTTTTGCCCCAAAAAATTTTTTAATATCTGTTACACAATTTCTTACTAAATTAGTATAAAATTGCAACTGTTACATAAATTTAACATTGCCAAATTTGTTCTTATTAATTTGGTACAAAATTTATCTTGCATAAAAGATTTGTAATTTGATTACAAATCTTGTTAACTAATTTTAGTTTCTAAAAATATATCTTTCTATTTTTATTTTAATTCTAATTATAATCTTATCTATTTTAAACTTTACTATTTATAGTAAAGTTACATATGTCATATTTTGTACTATATTAGCCACACCAGCCACACTAGCCATACTTGTTACACAAATCACAAGTGTAGTACTGTTTGAGTAATATTATATGAAACAAATTTTAGCATACTGTGAAGCTTACTTTAATCTCTTTAATTCTAAGATACTCTAATCATGCCATCTTTTATTACTGAAGAGTCTGATTCCTACAATATCAATTATTACTATAGCAAATACAGAGATCATTATAGTATTAGTATGTCTGAAACTAAACTGGAAACCTTACAAGTCCTACTTGCAAATATCACTTCAGTAGCATATGATGCTAGTTCAACTAAAAAGTATCACTACTTTAAAATTCCTACTCAACTACAATTAGCTACTTGCTTATGTGGTAAATACTATACCAATTTCACTTCTCAATTTTATAAAATCTCACCTCAAACTATTCTTAGAACTACTTCTATAGAAATATCACTAATTATTTCTGCTAAACATTTTAACAGAATTACTGATGAATTATAAATCTCTCCCCTTATCAAACAACAGCAACAACAATCTATAGCTAATCCTAAAATTTTTTTCCTAAACTTTAATACTAATCCAACTCCTTCTCAAATTACACCTCATTCCCAATACTATCATATATATCTCTGCTGCAAACAAAAAACTATTCCATATGTTTTTCTCATCGATACCAAACATGTATCTGATTATACACAATATATAATCTTCAAAAACTTCCTATTACATTGCACTGTATCTCTAAACTTTGGAATATTAAACTTACTCCTAAACCTCAAGCTGCCTCACTAACTCTTTAACAAAAGTCTGTACTTGTGACTATAAAAATAGCTAAAATGACTCCAAAAGAAAAAATCATACTTTTGAAAACTATCTTTTCTAAACCTTCTATCTCAAACTCTAATATATCTAAGGATAATATATCTAAAACTACAATTGAGGATGAAAATATTAATGAAAATACTAACAAAACAAAAAAAGAAAAAACTACATCAAACAAATCTACTAAACTACTTCCAACTTTTAATTGGATTAAAAATTATCTAATTACCAAAAATATAGAAGCAAACACCAAACTTCAAACTATTCTCTTACATAATTTATTCAACTTTCTTAAAAATTATCTACTTGACTTCTATTCTGAAAAAGAAACTAAACCTGCAACTTCAACTCAAAAAGCATCTAAAGCAACTTTCAAACAACTTATTCGTATTATGGCTAGAACCCGACCAAAAATTCTAACTTACTTTATTTTTAAAAGTAATTCTAATATTAATACCAACACAACTATTCTATTTAATATACTTGAAAACACCTTTAAAAAACTTATTCACAAATTTACAACTATTTTATTTACTAAACTTAATTATAGTTCTATTTTTGCTTCTCCTCTTACAATTCCTTTTTACAAGACAAAAAACTATATGCAATTTTGCATTAATTTAGCTCGTATTCATCTTTACTTATCTGATAATTATCATGCAATTAATTATAAAAAATTTGCAGATGATTTTAATTTTATCTCTAAACATTTTACTATTAACTCTTCTACAGTAACTACTGATAAAGAGGATAAATATTTAACAATCAAATCTGACAAAAAGTTTAATATTCAACTCCTCTTTAACATACCAAAATCTATTTTTTTAGAAGTCTATAATATCTCATCTCTCAAAAACACATTCGAACACTTCTATAAATAGTTTAATAATTTTTTTTCTATATACAACCACCAATTCACTAAGCTTCTAAACTAGCAAAAAGTCTATAATACTCTAAAGGATAGAATTAGACAACAATTCATTATCTAACTAAAAAAATTTCTTCCACTAAAACTGATAGCAAAGAACTCAATAACTATTCTGAAAGAAGAATTGAATGTATTCATCTTGCAAATTTTCATATTCTTAATTGTAATTCTAAGGAATGCTCTTATATAAAAGAAAACTCTCTGACTTGTTTAAACTAATCCTTAAACAATCCTATATTACATATCTAAAAAAAGAAAATGAAATCTGGAAGCTACCTATACTTGACTTTTTAATTTTTGAAATTGAAGAAAAGTATGAAGCTGAATTCTCAAAGCCAATTCCTTTGAAACTAATTGATGAATTAGCTAACCAAACTGAAGATTTTGTTTGTAAACAAAACAAAACTACTAAATTCCAAAAACATTGAAGTTATTATTTCTACTAATATCTGAATTCCTACTATCATATAGTAGCTGAAAACTATAATATTCATAACTTTACTAAAGAGAAAGCAATTAATTTATTACTGCAAAAATAATTGACACTCATTTTTTAGCACGAATAATTACCTACTTTGATATGATTAAAGCGGAACAGTCTACTCTACAACAAATTATTAAATATTACAAAGAGGAAGCTCTTCCTGAAGCTGAAAACTTTCTCTTTAACAAATTCAATATTACTTTTACTGAACCTTCTTTGTTAGAAAATT
Organism: Scutellospora calospora; assembly: GCA_910592325.1. Classification (NCBI taxonomy): domain Eukaryota; kingdom Fungi; phylum Glomeromycota; class Glomeromycetes; order Diversisporales; family Gigasporaceae; genus Scutellospora; species Scutellospora calospora. Next base: position 2,696 of record CAJVPM010001539.1, on the reverse strand, counting down.
CTCTCTTCTTCTTAGAAGATTCTTTTCAATAGTAGAATCTCCTACATTCATAAATGTAGCTGCTACCTTACTGAAAGATACATCTACTATAGTCAGTAAGGAAAATAATATAAGTAGATAAGCAGTAAAGCTTATTTATATGAAGGACCAAGTTTATAACAGTCAGACTTAACATACAGAGCAGTCTCTGGTATCCTCTATATTCGTAAGAGCTAAAAATATGGTAAGCGCTTTAGGAGATTCAAATATCCATATGCATTTACCAATATCATCTAAATTATCTAATGCATATAAATCATCAAATACTAATTTATATAATTACTCTAACAGTACTTTAACTCATAACAAAACCAATACCTATTATAATCTCTTTCTTTTACAACATAAATTACTACTACTCAAAGAAAATGAAACATTAGGCTCCTTTCTTATCCACTTATCCAACTACTCCTTTCAACAATTAATTCTTATTTCCATAAACCAAACATTTACTAAAACTCATATTTACCTTAACTTAAATGAACCTATACTTAAAAACTATCAAATTCTTGAACTAGCCCAATTCTTTAAATATTATCACCTATCTATTCGAACTAATACAACTAATTCTACTTCACAAACAGTTTCTAATACTAACACCAATAATACTAATAATTTGCTTTTACTTAATATTGTAACTCATAATGTTAGAGGATATAACAATGCTCTTAAAAAACAACTATGGGAAGATTTCTGTTTTTCTCATAATTATAATATTATTAGCTTAACAGAAACTAAGCTTACTAATACTAAATCAAAATTTTTTAATACACCACACTTTATATACCACTTATCAAATTCTATGTCTTCTATGGAAGGAACTAGAATTATACTCTCAAATTATTTAATACTATATATTCATAAAATTCTTAAGTATGAAGGAGGCGCAATTTCTATTGACCTATTCTTCAAACATGATTTCAAATTTAGAATAATTTCAGTCTACCTATTTTCTACTGATATCTCTCACAAAAACTCTACACAAAACAAAGTTAGCCAAAGGATACAGCAAGTACTCAATAAACAACTCTATCTAATAGTACTTGGTGACTTCAATATTGATATATCCACAACAAATTTAATAAACTGAAAATCCAAACTCATCAATTTTCTTATATGCAACAACCTATATGATCTTGCAAACCATACATCGAACACATCTTATACCTGGTATAATAACCAATCAAATACCAGAATCAATTATATATAGTCCTATAGATCTATAATACTATATCTTCAAAAGTTCTACTTAGAGGATCCACTAACATCTACACAAAGTGACTATATAATACTCATATCTACATGATTATTTCTTTATGCTAACTCACCAAAACAAAAACAAAAATTCAAAGCTAACAGAAGAATTTTTGACTACAACTCTATGAACAAAGAAGCTTGAGAAGAATTTACAAACCAAGTTAACTACAATCTCAACTAAAACAATACTCCTTTTATATTAAATTCTACTAATTCTCTCAAAACACATTGGCACAAAATTCAAACAAGTATTATCTCTACTGCTCTTAAGATAATACCAAACAAAAAACTTAAATTTAAAAATTTTCATCATACTCATTTACAAAAAGCTATATAACTTCACTAAAATTTAAAATTAATAGGACAAATTATCCAACAAGTCAAATATGCACTCAATAACAACTCTCTAATTTCAGCTAATATTCCTTCCTTAATCAACTAAATTAACTAACAACAAAACCTAAATATTGACAACTCTCCTACTAAAAACAACCAAATTCTAACATAGCTTAATCATTTACAAACATACTAGAAAACTCTATATAAAGCTCGTAAAATAGAAAACTCAACATATATTTGACAACAAATTAATATAGCAACAGAAAAAAGATACTCAGTTCTCCAAATACATCCAACAAAAATGATTAATAGCATACTTGATAGATATACTGACCATGTTTTTTTTCAGAACTTCAAAACTGATACAGATCTAACAACTAACTCTACTCCTATTAAAGAACAAGTCAAAAATCACTTTGACCAATGAACTGAATATAGGTCTATTAATCAACAAATCTTTAATATAACTTGGAAAGACTGCTACAAACTAATCTCTTCAATTAACTCTTCTCATTATGATACTGTTCTTATTACTATTACAACAGAAGAAATTATCTACATACTAAAAAACCTTCCTAACATCAAAGCATGTGGTCCATCAGGTATTAGCTATAAAATACTTAAACATGCTAGTAATCTGTTTCTATAATCAGTTACAATTCTGCTTAATAGATGTTTAAATCTCAAACAATTCTAAAACAATGGAAAGAGGAATATATCTTTCTAATTTCAAAAAAGCCAGTATTTGATGGCAATCTAAATAATACTAGGCCAATTAGCCTTATCGAACACATCAAAATACTTTATACAAAAATCCTTACAAACTGTCTTAATACTTCTTTAATATTAAAACAAATTCTCTCTCTACTTAACTATTGTTAGGTTGGTTTGACTTCTTTAACAAGACCAACTAACTAAAGAGACTAATAACAGTGAATACTTTGTGTAACGTCCCTTGTTACTGTATTTTGTCAAAGTCGTTAAAGTGTTTTTGTAAAACTTAACAAAGAAGATTTAAGGTAATTTGCAATTATGAAAGAGGCAACAATTAAAGATATATG
>CAJVPM010001538.1:0-11780 GCA_910592325.1 Scutellospora calospora | reverse complement strand
TCAGAAAAAAAAAAAAGCTTGTAGAAGTAAAGATTTAAGAAGAAGATTATAATAACTCGCATATTGAAGGTAGCTAATAAGAAGTATATAAAGATAGAATTAAACTGAAGAAAAATAGCCAAAAGCAAAGGATAGCACTTAAAAAAGTCTACAATATCTCAAGCTTTATATAAAAGAAGAATAATATACCAGAAGTAGTATTCAATCAAAAGTACTTAAGAAAAATAGGAAAAAGAAACCAAAAAAAACCAGAAAAGAAAATGTAAAAAAATTTAAGAATCTAGAGCATGTTATAGTAGAAAATAGTTAGGAAGCAGAGCTAATTAACCAAGTTATTTAAAACAAAAAAATTAGAAAAGAGTTAAAAAATAAGTTAGAAGCAAATAAAGAAGAAAAAAAATAGTATTTTATACAGATGGCTTACTCAGTAGTAGAGATATTAGAAATAGAATAAGGATAGAATTTAGCATAGTTCAAATAGATAGTGCAAATAATGTAGTTTTTTGTTATAAGGAAAAGATAGAAAATTAGTTCTCATCTACTCATGCAGAGCTAGTAACTTGTCTAATAGCAGTTTTATTAGTTCCTAATAGGTGCAAAGTAAAAATAAGAATAGATAGCATATGTGTAATCTTTGCAATCAAGAATTGTCTTAAAAATAAAAAGACATATAAGTAGTTAGAGTTGAAGAATAATAATATTTTGTATGCAATCAAGAAAGCCTACAAAAGCAAATCAGTTCAGCTAATATTCACAAAAGTTAAAAGCTATTCAGAAGATACATATAATGACCTCATAGATAAGCTTGTAAAAAAAAAAATATATGAGGCAAATATTGTGGAACTAAGCAATATTAGTAATAATAGTATAAAGTATATTCCTGAATAGAAAGAGCTTAGTTTAAAAACTCCTCTAAGGGCTTTTATCAAAAGAGTAGTTTAAACAATATACAAAACAGAATAGACCTAGTTAAGAAAAAAAAATAATGAGAAATATCAAATAAGAATTTACAAACAGGATTAAAAAGCTTTCAAAGATATACTTGAAAGTTGCTATAAACAATATCAAAATTCTGAAGTAAACTATCTGTGATTATTCAAAATTAAATATATTGAAAATTTTTTTTTAACTATTGAAACCTTAAACCGCAAAAGGCTATAACTGTACAAAAATAGCTATACAAAAGATGTTTAAAAGAAAAAGAAACAATTAGACATTTGATTACTTGTGAAAAAACATATTAGGTATTTGAAAAAATTGAAGAAGAAATATAGAAATAGCTATATGAAAATAAAAGGAAAGAAGAAAATTGAGATCTAATGAATATATACTAAGTTATCTAATATAAACAGAAAATAAAACAACAAAAGAGAAAAGAATAGTTAAGAGACATCTTTGTTAAAAACAATACTGAAAAAATCAAGTCTATTGTTGGCTCTGAAAGTAAAACAACTAAATTCTGAAGCTTATTCTAGTATATTTAGATAGAATTAGTATATAAGAAAATTTGAAAAAATTAATACAAAGACATGAAAGTATAAGAGAAAAAAGAAAAGATCTCAAAAAAAGAAAAATACGCACAGAAAGAGAAAAAGAAAAATAATCTAAAGAAAAAGTCTAAAAGAAAAAAAAAACAAACTATAAAATAGATGAGAATTTAGAAAATTATAATAGTAGTCTTAAAATAGTATTAAATAGTATAGCAAAGAAAGTAAAAGAGAGAATTTTAAGTAGTTGAATTTAAAGTTAGTTATGATAGGCTATAGCATCCTTTCTATACTAACTTGTAGTTTATAGATTATAAACTACTCAAGTATATAACAAAGATTACTATAGCAGATCGTACATAGGTATCAATATGATAATCAGATGAGTCAGAGCTTAAAAAATTAAACATTAGATAGTATATAGCTAAATAATATTGTTTTTAAATAAAAAACAAATCTAAATAAAATCATAGCATGACTGCTGAATATTAAAAAAAAAAAAAATTATAGTATTAATTTATTATTATATTATATTATATTTTGATATTCAATATTACAATATGCTTTTAGTTTTTGATATTAATTATAATTAATAAAACATTATATGTAATTATTAAAAAGATAAGTTTTAAAATTAAATTTCTTTTTTTATAAACTTAAAGAAATATGCTAGAAGTAAATCAGTAATAATTTTATTATATAACTAATAGCTATACTAAGATCACTAGATCTTATTTTTAAATTATAATTACAAAATTGCTAATTCAAATCTTATTAAGAAAAATTAATTATATTAGAACTATATTAAAGATTTTTAAAAACTTTTTTATTTTAAAAATAAGAAATTGGAATTATATACTATCAAATTAAAGATCCAAAAATATAATTTAATATATTGTAAACATAAATCATATGTAAGAACCTTACAAATTGTAATAAATAAAAGAGCACTACATGCGCCTCTAGATGTATACATCAGGAATAATTAAAAATAAAAATAAATTAAAAAAAAAGCAAATCTATTAAATTTGAAAACTTATGAAAGATCCAATTCTACAAATCAGTTGATATGATTTTTGTTTTTATATTTTTATTTTTATATTCACTAGAGTGTCCAGATTATGCGATGCGAAATTTTCGCATCATATAATTAAGTAAAATAACGTGGATAGTATGTGATTGGTGAAAGTATGAATTTCAGACACAAAAGTTTGTTATACATTGACGTAGAAGAAAGATTTCGAATAATCTAATGATGATAATAATAATATATTTAAAAATTTCATATAATTGGGAAATAAATTCGCATCCATTGCATAATTGACCTCAGTTCGCCAGCATACCTTTAACAAAATAATGCTTTGATTTTCACGTTACACTTGATAATGAGTTCTGATTGGTCGATCAGAACGCACTTGCGCTAAATTAGATTAGAGAAAATTTAACTATTCTTATCGTTATATGGATTAGTAATTAATATTTTCATTTAAAAAAAAATTGTATAGTCAAATTGACAGACGGATCTTCACATCATAGGCGTAACCTCGTTAGTGATGTATAAAAAATCAATATGCAATCTATCAATATGCAATCAAATAAAATTTGTAATACAGTAAGTGATATTTTAATTATACGTACGTTCATAATCTCCAAATTTTTATTAACATTTAATGAAATCACATCACATTTTTAAACAATTATACAAAAACGTACACAATGAGAGACACATGCATGGAAAAAAAAAAATTGGCGTTACTTATTATGGTGATAGAAAATGAATTAAAAAAATGATAAAATTTTATTAATACGTAGAATTAAGACACACATCAATATTAACTGTTAACAGCATATTGTCATTTTTTAATAAAATATCTTGAGAAGTTACTTTTATCATTGATTTTTTTGCTCGCTCATCAAATTTATAACAAATAAATTAAAGAAATCTCAAACATACTCTTTTAAGATCTAATAGCGATAAGGTTTTATTATTAGCATGCAAGATACAAGTTTATGCAATATGCAAAACATTTATTAAACTTTTATGCATTTCAATTTTTTTTTTTTTTTTAAAAAAAACAGGTTTGGTCAAACGAATGCAGTAAAATAAAATAGGGTTGGTCAAACGAATGCAGTTAAACAAACGAATGTAGTTAGGAATGTAAAATAAATATGCTTCTTTTAAAGCTGACAAAGAAATAAATTAGAATTGTGTAGCGCGATATGCAATATGAGAATTCCCTTATGTCGAGCAAAATCGGCGATCTGCAATGGTTTTAGAAATATTATATTTTTTTTGATATAAAAGAACGTATGTACGTACCTTAACTAAAATTTCGTTCTGCACATTTTTAGAGGTCGAAAGGTAGTTGTTATATTAAAATTTTATGTTAATTACGCACACCACGCCATATATAAATATTCCGCAATTTTATTGGTTCCGGACATATACTGTGAGTTAGTTTTCACTTCTGTACTTGACGTAAGGAAAACCCCTCAAAAAACAGATAAAACAGATATGCAGCCCAGTTTTACCTTTTATATATAAAATTCCCTTATTCTTAAATGTCACAAAAAGTAGAATCCTTTTTTATAATTTATTGTACGATTCATAAAAAATAACATTCAAAGGTTGCCTGCTTTAAAATTCTTCTTCACCTTTTTTTTTTTTGTATAATGGATTTACAAAGTCAAGCACAAGACATTTTGGATTTGTCGAGCCACGTAACTTGTATGCATTTTTCAATTATTATAAACCTGTTCTCTCGGTACTGTGGTGGCTTAGACTGTATTAATTTTCCTATTTTTTTTTAACTTTATTCTCTTATAATTCTATTCCTTTTAAAAGTATTACTACAGAAGCAAACAGACACTCTCATAAGAAAACGAACTTTAGTGAAGAGGAATGACGACGAAGCAGACTTGGACGAAAATCTGGCTTACGACATCGCTTTGGCTTCAAGGTCTTTGCATGGTAACAGGAATGATCTTATTGTAGCTATCATGTTTTTGGTTTCCTCTTGTTATAACAATATTCAACCTGTGAATAAGACGAACGTAAAAGAGGATCGTTAAAAAAGCTATATCTATTAATATTAATCCTATCTCGTGTTCTTCTTACAAATTTATATAGTACTAGAAATACGACGTGAAATTCGTTCTGCAATGAACGAAATGTCTGAGATCAAGGAACAACTCAATAATAATCAAGATAATCTTCCTAGTAGTTGGCATGATTATATTCAAGATACTATGGAACACCTACATGTATTATTGAAAAGAGGAATTGAACGTAAGCATAAGAATTACATATTATGAATTTTGTTCAATTTGCCTTTTTTTATATTTATATATATATAATGCCCTTATATTATAAATAGTTGCTTCAATTGAAATTCCAAACCCTGAAGAGAGTAGAAAAACTGTATATTATGACTATGAATATGAAACTGAGGAGTCTTTGTCTCCTAATGATCTGGTTTGCTGTGACGATCGTATTTATAGGGATGATTCTTCTCTCTCAGATACGTCAACACGTAGTAGACCTTCTAGTATTATGTCTCCACCATCACCTACTTCTGATTCCGTTCAAGAATGTTGTTTGAAGCAAAATTTGGTTCGACGTCATACAATGGACAATGAAAGCATCTCTGCTGCTCGATTATTCATAGGTAATCTTGGTTTGCAACAGCCTCCCTCCAAGGCTTCTACTACTACTTCTATTTCACAAGATCAAACTGAAGTTGGTACTTCACTTAACACTGCTAATTCGTCGTTAAAACTTGATCACGATATATGTTCTTCACCTGCTGCTCGTCAGCTTTCACAATTAATAATTTATGAATCTGATGATATAACTGATGAGTTTGTCGATGCAGTAGAGGGTCAAGATGATAATTTCCCTAATAATGGTCATAATGAACCATTACTCATAAAAGAACTTACTTCTCACTCTAAAAGATCAAATTCTTCACGTTCGCTACCAACTCTTCTAGAATCTGTTCCAGAAGAACCTATTATACGTTGGGTAGGTACTATTATTATTCTTAAAAAATAAAATAAAAAAACTACATGTATACTAGTTTATATTTTATTTATATATATAATATATATATTGATTAGGGTGATAATGAATACTCTAGTTCAGTTTCATCTCTTGCTCTTTCGGCTCTGTCTTCTCAAAATTCGTCTGCTTATCGTATTAGTCTACTTCGTCACAAACCTGCAAATTTATTTGCTCAACAAGTTAATGTCAGTAATCCAATACGAATTGGTGCAGGCTATGGTTCATACATTGCTTATACTTGTACTATCAAAAGTCAGGAGGTAATTAATTATTCTTTCGTTTTATATATGTTAATTTTTATTGTACTTTTCCATTAACTATTTATTAATTTTAGGGTGCAAGTGTCATTGTCAGAAAACGTTATTCTGACTTTGTTAAATTGCGATCGCAACTGGTAAAATCTTATCCAAAATTCAGAAAATTAATTCCTTGTTTACCACCAAAACGAATAATGGGAAAATTTATGCCTGAATTTATTGAGAGACGCCGTAAAGATTTGGAATATTTTTTGGCTTACGTGTTGTTGCATCCAATACTTGGTCCAACAACTGTTGTGAGAAGATGGTTTTCGGAATAATTTGTAAGATAATATCATCTTACGTTTGTTAAGATAAGATGTTGGCATTAATTGAATTTACCTACATTTTTGATGGTTATTTTGACGTTCAATATCAATATTGCATTTCTTATTTAAAAAAAAAAAAAAAAAAAAAAAAAAAAAAAAAAAACATTCGCATCTTTTAAATTTATGATACTTGACATTAGTAGATTTGCTTTTATCTACTATTATAGACAATATTTAAATCATTGTTTACGAAATAATTCGTTTTTATATTTCTTTTTGTTTGTATATATTAATGTTTTGCATCACAACTATATGTAATTTATTAGTCCTAAGAAGCGCTTTTTTTTTTTTTTTTTGTAAAGATAATTTTATTTTAATGAAAAAAAATAATGTTTTTATTAAATTTTTTTTGTTTTTTTTTTTTTTTTAAAAAAAAAAATAATTTACATTTAATGATTTTGATTTTTTGTTTAAAAAAATATATATATACAAGTTACTTTCGTTATAGTAAAAATTGGCTTATAGTGAAAAAAATTTTTATATTTAATAAATATTTGCTCGATATAGCGAAGTTAACCAATAAACTCTCGATATAAAGATTTTTAACCAATTATATTATTTTAAATATTTTTTTGATATAGTAAAAATTTTTAAATTTTATATACAAATCAATCTCGTTATAGTGAAGTTGTCCCGGGTTAAAGAATCACTAAGCTTCTTGCATATATCTTCTAGATTTTTTTTAATTTTTTTGTTCTCTATAGTTTTCTAAATAATTATATATTCTAAGTTTCTTGTTGTGATTTTAACTTTAGTCTTTTGGTTAATATTCAGCTTTTTAATAAGTTCTTTATATTCTAAATAAACTAATAGTAGAGCTTTTAATTTGAGACTATTAAATATTTTTTATATATTAACTACTTGATGTTTCTTTTTATACTTAATACTAATCAGATAATAGTTGCTATTATAACTTCCAATTGTATATTTTAAACATTTAGAATAAAATTCTTTTTTTTCTACTTAGGTTATCAGACTGCTATATAAGAGATCTGGAGTTCAAATCTTACTGTTGATGAATTTGAATAATTACCTGGATCTTTGTATCTAACTTACAGTAAACTCTGTCTGTTTCTGAGGTTGTAACTCTGTAAATCATATTACATCAATATTATCTGAATATTAGAAGTATAATAAGATATTTAGCAAGATATAATATTACATGAATAAATCTTGATAGAATCTATAGCAAAGGATCTGCATAGTAGAAATCCTGAGTTGATGAAGTAATATAGTTTTCAATAGTCATACTAGCTAATACTTGATCCAAAAAGGAAACTATCATTAAAAGATACAGATGGAGTCAGATATACATAAATCTATTCTACAGAGAGAATCAGTAATACCAACTTGATTTGGTAGCTAACTGAATTGGGAGGATCTGCTTCATAAAACATCTGAGAAGATAGAATACAGAAAACTAGTGATAAGCTATGGTAGGAACTGAGGTTGTATAAATATCTACAAGGGTCTAAACTAGGTGAATCTGTAAAATAGGTATAGATCACTCTAGTAGGTATGCTTTAAAGTTAACTAGCTCTGCAATATCTATAATATATTAGGTACAATATATCTTGAGAGGACCTAAGCTGTTCTGAATAAATAGATCTATAATGAGCTAACTAGCTTAAGCAGTTAGGTATTGTGATGATATTAGGTTGGATCTGTATGAGTTAATGAACAGAGTATTTAAATAGGTAGTTTACAGGTGGGTTACAGATATAGTAGTATAGTGTAGAACTAATCAAGTAGTCTAATCATCTGTGTGGTGAACTACTTAAAATAGACAATGACTAAAGTTGTATGTATGGCTTGTTGTACACTCTTCATGTAATTACAAACAGTAGAGATTATCAATATATATCCTATATGCAATTCTAATAAAATTCTTTCAGCAATACAAGCTACCTTAATAACAAAAAAAAAAAAAACTAGCAAATAAAAAAGAAGTATATAAATAAGCTAAATTAATCTATAAAGAAAACACTAAAAAAGAAAAAGCTACTTAGATACTAGATAGATAGAATATAGAAACTCCTATCTTAAAAATAAAAAAAAGAAAAGAGGAACAGACAAAATCAGAGCTAAAAGAAGTTTTTATAAGAAAGAATATAAAAGATATAAATATTGCAGATCAACAAGAAGTCACATATAAGAAGAATACTAAAGTGCAATAAAACTTTAATAATATAAATGAAATTAAAAATAAAAACAAGATAATAGTTTAGAATCTATTAAGTTAGGCAAAAAGAATACAAGTTTTCAAGATAGTGTATTTTATAAGAAGAGTTAAATATATAAAGATGTTTAAAAGTACATATAATAAGATAAGAGCAGAAATTGAGTTTAAAACAGGTACTTTCAATGAAAAGAAAAAGAATAAGACTTGGTGTTTGCTATTTATAAACAAAATATTAGTAAAAATAATAGCAAGTACTAATAATTATAAATTATTTTATACAAGAAACAGATTTAGTAAAAAGCTATTAGACTTACTAGAGAATATGAATAAAGTACTACTTTGAAAACAAATGAAGAAATCTGAGCCAAAGAATTATATATCTTCTAAAACTCTAATAATAATAATATAAGAAATATGATAGTATATTTTGAAAATCAAGAAAATATGATAAATATTTCTAAGTTTTTAATAAATTATTACAACAACAAGTTAAGATAAGCAAATACAAGAGATCAAGAATCTAAGTTGTTTAAAAGCCAAAGAGTAAAAGATTATAGAGAAACTAAAATATATTTAAAAAGAAATGAAAAGAATTTAGAAAAAAGAAGAGAAGTTAAACAAGAACTAGAAGTTAAATACTCAAAATTTGTACAAGAGAAGTATAGAAAAACATATATAGCATCAAGTGATAGTGAAGAAAAAAGGTATAAAATAGAAAAGAAGAATAGTTTTTAATGAAAAATAGAAGTAATGAAGGAGAAAATTAAATAAGCAAAGCTATTATAGAAATAATATATAACTTAACTAGTCTAGCATATACAAGAGTTAGGAGAAGAAGTAAGCAAATAAAAGTGTAATACTTCAAATTGTTTCTAAAAGTTGCTAAAGTTTAACTATAAAAAGTTTGTATAGATCAAAAAGAAAAACTTAAGCATATAAGAAAAGCATATAATTGTACAAACCAAAAGGACAACAAAGAGACAAACGAGCAAAGAATAGATATAATAAAAGATATAAATACGATAACAAAAAGCAAATAGAAAAAGAAAATCAAAATAAGAATATATAATATAAATAGACTAAAGAGAGATTACTTAAAACTAGAGTAGTTAGTTGAGTACTATAAGGAAGAACAATTTAACTTAATAAGAATTATTAAAACTAATATATGTATAGAAAAAGAAGAATAGTTTAATATAGAAAATAGAGTATATAAAAGCTTCTGATCTGATATCAAAAGAAATCAAAATAAAGGTTTGGAAATTGAACTACTAGTAGATTAAAATTGGTGTTGCTATATAAGAGCTTATAAAAAATTCAATTTATATTTACTTAAAGCAGAATTCTACTTTAGAAAAGTTATGTTATAGGTCTAAGTAGTATATATACTATTTAAAAATAAAGAAATTACTAAAAAAGTTCATAAGATAATTCTAGAAAAGCTAGTTAAAAAAGAAAAATACTTTCTACATAATAATAAATAATTTTAATATAGCACTTAACAGAAAATTAGATGAGCAGTAAAGAAAAAAAAAATATTAAATACTAATTTAAAAGTTATAAAGTAGTTTAAAAAAACAGATCATATAAAGACTTTTTATTTCTGCAATCTTAATACAATTAAGTTCTCCTAGTCAAATAGTAGAGTTGTAACAAGAATTAATCATATATAATATTATCAGAACTTAAAACTATTTATTGCAAAAAGTAATATAGATAGTGCAAAAACTATAACAGATAGTAATTATAGTATAGTTTGACTACAAATAAACAATTCAAATCTATTCAAAAGAAATAAAGTAAGAACTAAAAAAGAATAGAATAAAATTAGAAGGATCTATTATTATCACAAAGCTATAAAAGAAAATTGGAATATATATAGTTAGAAAGTAGAATAAATATTTTGAAGCTCTAAAAAAAAGCAAAGAAAACAAAATAGTAAAATAGATAATACAGAAAAAGAAAGTATTAATGAAAGTTCAATCAACTCTTTCTATTGATCCTCTGACCACTTTTTTCTGAAAAGAAAATCTAACTTGCGAAAACACTTTTTTATTATACAATAACAATATTCTTTTCTAAGTGTTTTATGACATATTGTGGGCAAATACCTTCCTTGCAAGCTCTTTTTAGCTGTATTATCTAGAAGTAATTTCTTGGGTACTATCGAAAAAGTAGTAGCAGAAGCAAGAAAAATTGTCAAATATCTCTGTTATTTTAAGTGATGCTCACTAGTAGTTTGCTAGCACAGGGATAGCTAGATATAATATATATTTGTACTGTTTAATAAGAAAACAAGTAGCAAAATCTTATTCTCTTAGAAGTGGTCTCTTCTGACCTTATCTTTTGGATTTTTTTCTCTAAACTGTTTGGTGTGTTTTGGGGGATTTGGCTTACTCTCTCTAAAAGATCTACATCACGCATCAACAAACACTATTGGATATTGCCTGTTGTTTCCCACGCTGTACACAAACAACAAACACGTGTTAAGCCTAACACGTGCTATAGGAAATCTGTATTGATAATATTCTCTCTGTAAGATAGTACTTTACTTCTTTGAGAATCTAAAGAATAACTTAGGTGTTATATATACACAATTTTTATCTGGTCTCCTACTTTGGTAGTGGGACTTTACTTTGTTTGTTTTATTTTCTTTTTCTAACTTTGCTTCTTTTTTTGCTCTTTCTCTTAATATATTTACTATTTTTTTATTTTTAAATACTATTCTTTTTTTTACTTACCTAGTAGTTCAGAGATTTATATATTATATTTACTATTTAACTAATTTGTATATTATATAGTATTTCATTAATTTCTTCTAAATTTTTTTCTAAGCTATTCTAAACAATTTTTTGAGTATCTTTGCTTTACTATATATTAATAATTTTGATATCTCTTTTCTAATTTAGCTCTTTGTATTTTGTGTTTTTGTTAATAGAATATATTTATTTACTGCTATTATAATTGTCTTCACTATTATATCCTAACTTTCATTAATACTTTTTTTTTTTAACCTTTTCAGCAAGTCATACCAATACTTTATTTGTAATAAATTTTGTACTTGACAAAAATATTAGAATACATATTTACTCAAAATATATCTAACTACGTAATTTTTTAAGTATTGACTCACTCAGTTACCTTAAAGGTACCTATGTGCAATCTGCCACAGCGAGTCTTTTCTCTTATCATTATTATCTAATCTTTTGAAAAAATAACAACAAATCCCTGAGTGGACACCACAGCCCATCATGACTTCTTGCTATATAATAGACTACTACCAAACTGATAATAGTTTCTTGTATAGTGAAAAGGATAAATAAAAATTATATATATAACGAAAGATACAAAGGTCACGTGTCATATAATATAGTTGAATAGAGGAAACCTGCTAACAGGTAAAAACCTCTAAACAACAAACAA
>CAJVPM010001537.1:0-11781 GCA_910592325.1 Scutellospora calospora | reverse complement strand
AAATGTTTACTTCAAAACTTTTCCATATTTAACTGTTTTTTCTAATTCTCATTCTTAACTTACTTAGAGGTCTCCTTCAACCTCCTCTATAGTTGATAGTAACTCTTGTTTAAATTAACTGGCATTAGAAAATGAAGGTGTAATATCATATTAGATGTCTAACTATTACAAATAGTCTTAGCAACAACAGTGAAATTTAGGAATTCATATTAGCTTCATATATATACCATCCTGATATATAAATGTACTAATCCTTTTCCTAATTGATATTATTAATAAATAAATAAATAAAAAAAAAAAAAAAAAAAAAAAAAAAAAAAATTTACATACCCTTAACCAACCTATATGCAACGTGTCTGATCTAATTTTTACTGAATTTATTGATAATATTGGTGAAAACTAGCAAGAACATAAAATTACTTTAGATATTTTTGAGACTACTTACGATATTGAAGAAGCTATATTCTTTTTATATCTAGTTAACTTATTTTCGAATCTTACTGCATTACAAAAAAGAGCATTTCTCAGCTCTTGAAATGTCTTAGTAGATGACTTCAATTATAAAATATTAAACATTTTACCAGGAACTACTTATACTTATTTCAGCAATGATACAATTAAAGAAAATGATGACTTCTTAAATGACCATCCCTTTGCTATACCAGATTATCTTGCTCATTTGCCATATCCTGGAATTCCTAACTATGAACTCAAACTAAAAGTTAGTACTATCTGTTCCATTATGCGAAATATCTCTATTAATAAAGGATTAGTAAAAAACACAAGAGTTGTGATAACAAAATTAGGGAGATGTTTAGTAGAAGTTGCAGTACTTAAAAATTATAATACAAATAGTACATCTGAAACCCATATTCTTCTAAGAATAAATTTTTATTTTCAACCTGATTACTATTCATGGACAGTATATCACAAACAATTTCCTTTACGCTTAGCTTATGCTACAACTTTTAATAGTTGTCAAGGCCTTACTTTGGATCGTGTTGTCATTGATCTTCAAACCCATGTATTTGCACATAGCCAACTATACACTGCACTTTCTTGTATAAGAAAGAAAAGTCATATATTAATCTTACTTTCAAAGGATAATACGAATGCAAAAACAGTATATATTGTTTATAAAGAACTTATTAACTAAATAAAGAAATACATAAAGTCAATAACTAAATAAAACAAATACATAAAGTCAATAACTAAATATATATACTATTATATATCAAAAATCTAAATCTCAAATTGAATTCTCTTATAATTCAATGATTATATAATAAATAAACTTACATATGAGAGTGTGATTATTAATTACTTGTGAATACAACCAATATTACAGAATTAACACTAGAAATACTACTAGTATGAAAAGCATGCTCAACAGTCTCCTAAATCTCTTAAGAATATTAATAAATATAAATATTTATTTAGCATAATCAAGTTATTCTTTCAATCAATCTGAAAAACCACTTATTACTTTTATAATATAAAAAATTAAATTTATTAAATTTAATATGCAATAGAAATTACATACAATTTGATTCTCAAATAATAACATCATTTTCTATGCATTATAATAACTTTTTTACACGTTTACTTTACTATTACAAATATGACCAATTAATAATCTGCCCTTAACTAACAGTCACGCTTAAAGTTTAAGTCTATTATCTTATTTTATTTATGTTTATATGTTTATAATTAATTAATTAATTTTATTTTATTTATTTATTTATTTTATTTTTTATTATTCGTGATATTAATCTTTTTATTTATTTATTTATTTTTACTAATATGCTTTTCACATATTCTTTCAATGCCTCAGTTTTACCTACTGTCATGTTATGCTAACCTTTGTAAATTTCTACTGTAAACATGTCATACTATTTATTAAATGATACTTTATTTGTGAGCTTTTCAAATTTCATTTAGAATTTTACTAGCATACAATAGCTTACCTGTATTATATTAAACATACATATAAAAAAACCACATGCATGACTTTGAATCATACTCATAACACAAACGTTATTACAAATATAGCAATGCATATATATATTTTCCTATTTAATTATATATTATTCTATTTCAGTAATATCTAGAACTATATGATCATTTATAATTATGCAAACTAATTTAATTAAAATGATATAAGAAAAAAAATACTAGATTTTGCCAGTAAAGATACCACTAACTCCTATAATTACAAAAATTCAATGTCTTAACCAAACAGGTGAATTCTGATAAATATTAATCTAAAATATTCAGATAAAATTTCAATAATATTTCATATGTATTAAGTATTACGCCATTTCTTTATATATCAAATAAATGCATGAGAGTGAAAACCTGGAAACTGATTTAATGATTTACTATGATCAGTTTCTAGGTTTTCACTCTCATATACTTAAATATTAAATTCTGACCTTTCTAATTAGGAAAGTAATTTAAATTTGTACTCTTTCATATTAAATATGTATTGTGCTATTTCTTTTAAATCCTGACTTTCCTAATAAGAAAAGAAATCAATTCATGCTCTTTTATGTTGCATAAAATAATGACTAAAAAGCTGATAACCTTTAAGATACTACCAACTCCTATAATTACAAAAATTCAACGTCTTAACCAAACAGGTGAACTCTGATAAATATTAATTTAAAATATTCAGATAAAATTTTAACAATATTTCACATGTATTAAGTATTATGCCATTTCTTTATATATCAGATGAGTGTGTGAGAGTGAAAACCTAAAAACCGATTTAATAATTTACTATAATTAGTTTCTAGATTTTCACTCTCACGCACTCAAATATTAAATCCTGACCTTCTTAATTAGGAAAGTAATTTAAATTCGTACTCTTTCATGTTAAATATGTATTGTACTATTTCTTTTAAATCCTGACTTTTCTAATCAGGAAAATAATTCAATTCATGCTCTTTCATGTTGCTGATTAAAAAATTGATAATATTTAACTCTTAAATGAATATAACGAATCTGGAGTCATAAAATTTTTAGAATTCTAATTTGCTTAATTAATTTTAGAATCTTTCAGAAATAGAAAAAACAAGAACAGTAAGAATTCAAAAAATCTCACGCTAAATGTTTTAGATAGACATCATGATAAGTTGAACTGACCATTTTTCTATTAGTTAACTGTACTGTACTATACTATAATAATGATCATGTCATGCTTTTGCAATACTATCGTAAAAATAAACTTGGTTTGACAATCTACAAAGGAAAGCATTGACTCAATTATAGTATGGGCTATTGGCACATACCCTGTTGAACAAGATGACAATGAAATTGAAATGGTCATGTTCATACCGATTGACCCTAATGATCAAGATCTTGATACTCATGCTGTTTTTGAAAAAAATGAATATTATGCCGTTAGTGGAAAAATTGTACCTGAATACTACCGTGGTGCTAAAAGACCGAAGGTATCATTATGCTATTACTACCTATACTATACTATCTATAATATTATAATATAATATGATATATGATATAATATATATATATAAATATAAATATAATATATAAATATATATATATATAATATATATATATAAATATAAATATAATATATATATATATATATATATAATATATATATAATATATATATATATATATATATAATATAATAATAATAATAATAATAATAATAATATAATATAATGATATAATAAAAATATATATAATTTAATCTATTTAATGTATTAATATTATATTATACTGAATCAAACCTAGATGACAGTCGCTTCATCAACACACCTTAGTATTAATAAAGTACTTAATTTAAATAACTGCCCGTTGAACGTTTCTTTAGTTGGCGTAGCTCAAACCACACCTGATGAAATCAAAAACGATAAAAATGCAATCATCAAAATCTCAATTAATGACTATACTACTCAAGAACATAATTTTATCGTTAATATCACTTACCCGTATTCGAATTCAAGATTTAAACATTTTAAAAACTCCATTCGGCCTAAAGAATCTGTACTCTTCACCGTTGGTCAACTAGAAATCATTCAAAACGAATTCTATATATACGCGAAAGACATCTCATATATTGACGTACAAATAACAAGTAAAAATCAAGTTCCCGATTCCACTGAATTAAAAGTTTCAACTTCTTTACCGAAATCAACACGGTCTAAACTTATGACTACTCACCGAAACGTTTCTGAAGAAACTAACAAAAATTTTGAAGCTTTAACTTCAATCAATATGTCAAGTCTAAATAATACAGATTCGGATTTTCAAAGTTCAAAGCGTGTAAAAACAGATATTACATATAATGAAGATGAAATGTTACAAATAGATCAGAATGAGGATAGAACAAATAATTTAACTGAAAAGAATAGTGGCCGTGGCAAAGGAAACAGAAGCAGAGGACGAAATACACGTACTACTAGAAAGACTCGCAATTCTAAAATTATTAATATTATTAGTGACAACGAACTTAATGAAAATTAAACAAATCGTCACATATTCATGAATTCAACTTATGAATTTATTACTTATATATACACACAATTATAAGTATATTTTTATTCAATATTATCAGTTTATCATTTTATCTTATTATTTTATTTTCACATATATATATATGTGTATATATAAAAGATCTATCTTAAATAAAGTCGCTACTTATATTTTAGTAAACGTGTTCTGTCTTACCTTAATAATAAAATATGTACATTCTTATTATCCTTAAACGATAATCTTTTACAAGCAAATTTACATGCAAAAGTACCCAAATAATTGTTTATTCTATTATTCGCTAAACCACAAGTAAATCGTAACATAAATATGCTATTGGAATTTTTCAAACATCAGAATTTAAAACACACTATCGCTATAAATAGCAACATAATAACTTTTATTCTGATTAACTAATGTTTGTAATCATTTAGTGACGTTCAATAATAGGATTAATAATAAGTAGCTGCACAACGCAGTTGCGCGAAACCAGGAACAGAAAAATAATGAATACAGTGCTTGATACTATGAAAAGATCTTTATAAGAGTATTTTCAGTAAATACACTTCAGACATGCACATAATCTAACCATTGTAATTCTTTGATTTAGAATTGACGATCTATTATAGAAAAAAGATGATTGTAATTCTTTGATTTAGAATTGACAATCTATTATAGAACAAGATGATAGTAATTTATTTTTAATATTAATAAGATTAATGTTAAAACTGTATAAAGAACTAAGAAAAATATTCTTTATAAATGCAAAAATGGGTAATTGAAGGGCTATTTTAATTTTAAGCTCCTTTTACGAGATTAATATCGCATGATTTTGTAATAAAATTTATAATATAAATACAATTGACCATATGGGATCTGTGCCTTGAAAATCAAGTTTGGATCATATACTTTGCCATGTCCCGTAAGGTCATTTTCAAATCACAGACCCCATATTGTCTATTCTTATAAATTTTCATATTATTTAAAGGATCGTAAGATATTACCAACATGTGTTTTCTCTGTTCGGGTAAGTAAATTTATAATGCTCAATATTTACGAGGATTATTTTAATTTGCTATTTACGCTTAATTTTTTTTAAATTCCTTTTACGTGACAGAATTGCACGATTTTTATTACAAAAAACATTCAAATTTAATAATTTTATTAATCATTTTATGCATTACCATTTTAATCGCATAATATATCAATTGTCGAATTTAATTGTTTTTTTACTGCTAAATCCCGGAAATATCAATATAAATAAAAAACAATTCAAAGATTTACACATTTTCGAACATTTACCTAGCAAAGTTCACAATAATCGGTAGAATATATTTAATTTATTAATAATATTCATTTTGGCTGAGTTTTTTTGAATTACTCGAATTCAACATTACCACTAGAAATTCAGCACGAGATATGATAAGCGACCGTGACACAGTCACGGGAGCGGGTATTATCGCGAGAGATCTGTAGATTTCCATCACATGACCAGAATCGAAGCTAAGCCAATTGTTAAGGTTTTTAAGTAAACATTTAAGGGGTTTAAAGAAAGTTTTGGCTGTTGTGCTTTTTCTTTGCTGTCGCCCGAAAATATAACTTTCTGGCTCTATCGAAGACTTCCTCCCACCCACCACTATATTGAGTTCGCCTGACACGTTACTCTATACGTCTGAACTAATTCACGACAAAAACCTTGAGACCAATTTGATAAGTATTTTATGTGCTGTGGTTACGCCACACCATTCTCATGCGGCTGTGTACACCCCACACCGTTCCCGAATTGAAATGGACGAGATTTTACGGATATAACTGTAAAAGGAAAAACATAGTATTCATTTGAACATACGTAGTATTCATTTGTTGTACGTAGTTGTTGAGACAGAAAAGCGCTATTCCCATATTCTTTGAATAAATTTATCTCGAGCGAAAATAATACATATATATTCGGTTAAAACAAAACGTTTTACCACAAAATCCCGAAAGACATATTCCTGAAAGGACCTAATACCGACAAGGTTAGCCAGCATTAGTTATAATATTAGCCAATTTAGTCGGTATTATGCTCTTTTAGGAAAATGGTTTTCGGGATTTCGTGGTAGAACTAGTGATGGGCACGCGCGTGATCCGCGCGTGATCCTGCGCGTAATCCCGCGCGTGATGCGCGGGATTTTTTTGGATCCCGCGCGGGATTTTTACTATTTAGATCACTCGGCCCGCATTAACCATAATTTAGGCTGGAAAAATTGGCAATTGATAATTTCTATCCCGCGTATTCCGCGCGGATCACGCGCGGATCCCGCATCCCGCGCGGGATATTTTGAAAATCCGCGATTTGCCCATCACTAGGTAGAACCATATATATATCAGCTTTACTTCTTATAATAAGTTGTTCTGAAAAATATATAAATATATATTATAGAATATATCTTTTTATATATTTATAATATTATCTTTTATTACATCTAAACTTTTTTTTTATAAAAATTCAACAAATATAATTAGTTCAAATCAAATTTATTCATAATTATAACTGTTAAATTCTTTGAAAAATTTTTAATAGCTTGAATAAATTATTAAAAATAGTTTCAATAAAATATTATTATCAAAGTTAGTAAATTATCAAATATATAAATATTTAAAGTATATTTTATTATTAATAATATATTTACAAATACACTATTTAGAAAATATATCATATACTATAGAGGCGCCAATGGCGCCTAATATATACTTGTAACAAATAAAAAAAAGCCGATCTTAATAACATTCAATGTAATTTCTTCATAAAAATCACCAGTATAATACGATATATAAAATCTAAAAGATTTCATTGACTAAAATATCATCATAATGCCGTCCTAAGGTTAAAAATCTATATAAATAGTAACAATTATTATTGTGAGTAGGGATAGTTGTAATGTAAAAATACAGAATCAAATTGGTCCTACCTAAAATTAATTATGTGATTTAATTTCTAATTTATACAATTTCGGTTTCGTTTAATGAATTTTTTATTTCATTAATCTTTTTTTTATGCATATCCAAATATTAGTAAATTTTATTTTTTGTTGAAAAGTTTGATGATACTTTCAAACCAAATAGTAAACGATTGATGTCCTCTATTTCATATTTAGTCATCGAAACTCTTCTCAATCCCCAATTTTTGTTTTCTTCATATTCATTCTTTTCTTTGTCACTGAATGATATTAAACCAATAAAAAAAAGTTGAGGGATAAAAAACAAAATAATAAACCTCTTCATACGATTCTTTTTCTTTATATCTAAAAAGGTTTCAATTGGAATTTCAGGTTCAAAATGAAGTTGCCTTTAGCTTTCTGGTTTTTACCACTCAATGCCCAGAATTTGTAATTCCTCTAACATTTGTAGAGTAACTTGTCATATAAAAGTCATGGGATTCGCAGGTATTCAACTGATATTGTTAAAATATGGCACGAAAGCTTCAAATTTGCTTAGTAGAGTTGCTAAACAAAGGCTTACATAAGTTTTGTGAAATGAATTGTGTAACGTGTATCTATTTCGAGGTACATTTCCCCCTGTTGCCACGTTAGAAAACAAATCGTTCGATTCATGGATCACTTCTTAAAAAAAGTCGTTCGATTCATAACATGCGATTTATTAAATGGCTTGTGTTCGTCTGTCTTCAGCCTATTCATAAAACACATGATTTATATAGAACTGTAGCAATATATAAATATAGGCTAGGTGCTGAGAAAAGGGACGAAATTGACAAAACAAAAGATCTTCAGAAAATTAATTTTTGTATTGTAAATCTTATAATAAACTGTAAGAAAATACAAATTTTAAAGAGCTATACTGCAATATTTTAATAATACAACCACCTTTGTGATTTAAGTAAAAAATAATCCTAATCTTATTCTAAATTGATTTATATAAAAAAATTATTTTTTGAAAAAATTGTCAATTTCGTCCCTTTTTCCAGCACCTAGCCCATATATATCAATCACCAAGTTTAGTTATAAAAAGTATATTCCAAGAATGTTATATATTTTGCAATTATTATTATTATTCTTGTCTTACTATAATATTGTTTTTTATTAAATTTTAAAATTTTTTATTTTATTAGATCTTAAAATGTCAACAGTTCTTTTCATTTTCCTAACTCTATTCTTGTTAATCTCTCCTTCTGCTTGTGATTGTATTGGAAAACTTAACTGTAACGTTCAATGTAAAACATCTGGTGGAATATACAAGCAATGTGGCGCCCAACCTTGCTACTTCGGAGGTACACCATCATATCCATCGGGTTCTTTTTATTGTACTGGGAAATGTCCTGGAATTCCAGATAGTACACCAACCAATACACTTCTTGGTATTTCATGTAAAATTTCATGTAGCAATAATTGTACATTTGAACGTGGGGATTGTACAATAAATACGGTTATTCCAGAAATTCCAGACTTGCCCCAAGAATGGACATGTTATCATTAAAATAAGAGCCTCAAAGAAGATGCGATGTGAGTTTTTAGAGTGAAATATATTTTTGATGTAGGTAATTTGATAGAAGTTTGAGTAGTAGTAGCGAGAAAGTTTGGTACTATTAGTATTCAATTTTAGTGAAGATTATACAGTAATAAAATATCGATAATATAGCTATAATTTTTTAAATCATAATAACATAATTAAAACCTTAGCACATTTAGATTATAAATAGAAGAATCCATTTAGTAACTTTTAAGTATATGTGTTTTACAAATAAAAGATACTAATCTTTCATTGCATTTTCTTCTTATATTTTTCCACTAATGAATCAACTAAAGATTCAAATTCTTCTTGTTTAACTTCTTAAAGATAATATCACAATCCCTTATTTTTTCAAGAAAAGCTTCAAGATCAATATCTTTGTTTTCTTTTATAAACACAACTAAATCATAAACCTTCCTCCAATGAGACATTTCTGTGCTCATTCCATCAGGAATAGATTGTCTAATCAATTTATTTATTTCCTTATTCTTATCACTGTCAAGCTGAAAAGTTATTTTATTTATATGGTCGTATAATGCATCAAATTGGATTAGACTTTAGCCCAGTATGTGTCAATTTTTCTTTTTATATATGCTTTGATTAGTATTTTTCTATTCGTTTTCATTATATGTTTTCGATTTTCTTATTAATAGTGAAACAGTAGGAAGAAGCAATTGACTTTCATCATTAATTCATTTTATATAAATATTTGTATTATTTATTTGCTTTTTTTTTTCTTATTCTTAAACATTTTTCAAGCGAACAACACCATACTAATGAAAAAAAAGAAGATGTATTTAGAACAGTACAATACTTATATATATGTACTATACATGTTAAGTTCAACCGTATCTACCCAAGGCATGAAAAGACTAATGCAACTAATCATAAGAGAAACTTCCAATAAACATATGCAAGAATAAACGATAAGAATAATTGCCATAGATTTTTTAAGAGTAAATCTATCAGAATCGTTAAACAATAGAGATAAAGAAGAGATAGATATGGCAAGAAGAGAACATGACATTAAAGAAATCCATATGGTTCTACAAATAATCACGTAATGTAAATTGTCAATAAGAGCAGTGATAAATTTCAAAGGTGAAGAGTATATATCTATTTTCTCTAAACTTTCACTATAACTAGATATCGAATTTTTAACAGTTGTATCATCAAATATTCTTTGATTATTTTTAGAATCCTTTTCATAAAAAAGATTTATAAGAGATGTTAAACTTCCAATGAGAGATACGATACTTCCTGCTCTAAGAATGGAAGTTGAAGTGATGTTCTTAATTCTAGATTTCATTTGAATCCAAAATTAAAAGAAAAATACCAAATCCAAGCGAGAATAAGCAAATAACTATGCAAATAATTGAACGTATAAGACATGAAGACTGAAGTTTTTCCCATGTAATAAACATTCTTTGTAGTTTAGTGAGCTCATATTTTCTGTTCAGAATTTGATTTAAACTTAAAATTTCATCATTTTTGCTAACAACTTCAATTTTATCCATATCTAAATTTTCATTGACAAAAATTTGAGATTTATCCATATCTAATTAAGTTTAGGTCTTTTATCTAATAGCTATGTTTGACATTTATATTAAATGTACAATATTTGAAGTTTTATTTTCATATAATAAAACCATTTTTATGCATTTGTGTAGTATAATAAATATAAATCCTTGACTAATCTTAATGAGTGAAGTTAACATGGGGTGAGTCAATAGAAACGCACCATATCTTTTTTAGTGAAAAATTTTTGCAACTTTAAACGAAGATTACTTGACAAAAGTTATTTTTGTTTAAAGTTTCAAAAAATATGGTGCGTCTCTATTGACTCTCCCCATATATAGACCATAAGTATGCTTTTTTTAGTTCCTGGGGCGAACCGCATATTTAAAGAATTAATATAAATAGTGTTACGGAATAAATTGTAAGTCACCACCAAGTGTAACGGGTAATTCATATAATTTCTTTAAGCTCCTCGCCAGAGGTGTGACGTTGGCGATTTGGGGAAGTCAAATTGAATAATTATGATCAACATTATGTGCCCTTACCTCACGCATAAGAGTCGTTACCAACCTAACGTGTTGTAACGTCCTTTATATTTTATTGAATATATGCGGGGGGCTTGGATGCTGCTATCGTATGATTTTATCATACGATTATTGTTGCGTCATCTTGTCTAAATAACTTGTATGCAAGTCGGGTGTCACGTAGACGAATTCTTGGATGTTACTCGGATCGACACGTCATAGACTTAAATTCACACTTTGGGCTTTTGGTGCAGCTCCGACCCTATTTTCAGGGACCGTCACTTTTACACCGTAACAATAGACACATACCTGTTAATAGACACATTTAAACACAATTATCTTTATGGCTATGAAAAAATCGCAACACTATCTATTAGACATGTTAGTACATCAGTTGAGATAGTTCATTTAAATTAGAATAGAGCTTTGAGATAGCGGATCCTCCCATACGTTTCTTTCAAATATTGTAATGAAATTACTGATCGAGAAATAATAATTTGTACAATACAATCAGAGACAGAAATAACATTGTCTAATCGGAGTGAGGGTTAACTAGTAACTCCGTCTATCAGAACTAGAGATGCAACACAGTAGGAACTGTTACAATAAAGTAACTAGTTAAAGCACATGTCGTAATAGTTAGGCTGTAAAAATTTTTTGCATAATAAATATCGCTTTCTCAATCTAGCTTAGCACTACCTGTGTAGTGTCTGCGTCTATACTCATGG
>CAJVPM010001536.1:0-11782 GCA_910592325.1 Scutellospora calospora | reverse complement strand
AAAATCTTGTAGGTTTAGTAAATTTTTTCTCTTTTAGATGTTTCATAAATGATCCAATAGTTTGATCAGTTTTTAATAGATCCATATTGTAAAATTTTAGGAATGTGTTATAGCAGGTTAGTGCTTCGAAGGGTTCTAAGGATGTTGGAATTGGAAGCACTAGAAGTTCTTCTATATGTGCGCTCGCCATATGCTCGGTTTTCACATCTGTGCTGAACTCAAAAGTCTGCTCTATGCATTGAGTCTGATCGTCATTTATTTGAGTTGCCACATAAATAGGCTTTACCACCTGCCTACTTACATCATGCTCCTCAAGAATTGGCTTACTAATAGTAAGAGGAGGATCCAATTTTGAGACAGTGGTTGCATCCATGTATATAGAAGACCTTATTGAAAAGAAGAGGGTAAGAAGAGAGAGTCTTCCAGGACAATTGGTTCCTGGAAGTTAATTTGGAATTTTTCTTTGATCATGTTGTCAGCTAAAGGATATGCTTTGTCTTTAAAATATTTGACAATGTCTGAGTATGATGTAGTTTGATTTTGAATAACATCAAAGTAAGTAATGATCCTTGCAAGAATAAAGGTATCAACAACTTCTGTAAGTAGTTTGTCAATAACTTGTTGCTTTGTTAAGTCTTCAAGTTTAGAATTTTGAAATGCAACTTCATAATATAGTTCAAGAAATTTGTAAAAGTAGTAACTTCGATATCCAGTGTTTGTTACTACTTTATTTAATTCACATGCTTCCTTTTCTGCTTGGTCAGCAAGTTTATCAAGTAGTTAAGTAGGAATAGGTTTTTTAAAAGTAGCTTCATGCTCTTCATTTTTTTTGAAATGAGAGTTATCAAAAGTTGGCTGTTTCTAAGTTTCATTATCTTTTTTGGAATAAAGTTCATAGAAGTACTCTAATGCCCGTTTAAAAATATTAGAGAAATCATATTGTTTTTCAGTGAGAAGTATACATTCTTCGTCATTACATGTTAGTAAATGAAAGTTAGCATATCTAGTACTTTCATCTCTTCTTTCCTGAAATGTTTGTGGTTCTGATATATCATACTTTTCAGATAAAAGTTTTGTTAATTAGGAGATAAATTGTTGTTAGAATTGATATTTTAAAGTATTTTGAACTTTTGTTTTGTTTAGAGGCTCATCAAATTGACAGTCGTAGATTGTGAAGAATCTTTCAAACTATTTGTTGAAGTGCTCTAAAGAATTTTTAAGAGAAAGGATATTAAAATTTTCAAGAAAAAGTGTTTTAGATAGATTAAAAGGAGGTGAATATTAAATTTTTTATCATGTTTAATTGTGAGATAGGATTCTTTTTATAGTTGATGAGGAGACTACAAATTTTTTAGGTCTGAGTTGAAAGTTCTCAGCAAATTTGATATAATTAGTTGTTTGATATTCATAGGTATCATCAAGGTGTAAATAGATCCTTGCAATATTAAGACAAAGATGAATATGGTTTTTGTTCATATGTGGTAGAATAATTAAAAATGATGCAAATATTTCAGCATAGTTCATTTTGGTAAAGAAAATTGTAGTAAATTTGTGAATTAATTTTTTAAGTATTGATTCTAATATTTCAAAAGGAATTGTAGCTTCTCTAGAAATAGTTGGATTTGAAGTATATATTAAGTCAGTTAAAAATTTAGAATGTTGGCTAGCTATAGTTTGAATTGCATTATAAAAACTAGTTTTAAGAGCTTTCTGATTTGCTGTAGCTGGTTTAATTTCTTTGCCAGGAGTAAAGTTGTATAAGTGATTTTTGAGAAATTCAAAAACTTGGAATGATAAAGGAGTTTCAAGTTTTTTAATTTTTTTTATTTCCTTAGTGATAGAAAAATGTTTAAGCCAATTAAAAAGTACTTTAGGCTATTTGTTTTGGGAATTGGATTTTTGTTTTGAATTGCTAATTGATGTAGTATTTAGTTCCTTATTTTTCCCTTTAATGACAGGAGTAGAGTTGTTTGTATGTTGTAAAGAGTTATCAATATCTATATTTTGAAAGGAGTTTTCAGTAGAGCTTTCAGTAGTTTGATTAATTTGCTGAGTAGTTAGTGATGATGGAATAGGTGGTATATTAGTATGAGTTGGCGAGAAAGTTTTAAGAGATATATTTAGATGTTCAGTTTTAGTAGTTAAAGTTGTAGAAATATCAATTTCTATATTTGAGAAAGTATTTTTTGTAGGAATAGATACTGTTAAAGTAGAAGATATAGTTTCTGGTTGAGTATTAAGTAAGGCTATTGTTGAGGTAATAGAAGTAGTAGCAGGTTTTGTTTGATTTTGTTGAAATGTTGCTAAAAGATTTTTCCTAGTAGCAGCATAATTCATTAGAGAAGTTGAGGATGTTGTATAAATGCTAGTTGTTGTAGAAGTTTCAGAAACTTCAGATGTTAAACAGATGTAATAAAAAGTATTATTATTTTGAAAAGTTGCATCATTGCTAAGTTTATATTAGTTGTTTGTAACTTTGCAAGAGATTGGTTGTTAGCATTTTTGGCAAGAATATTGATGAGTAACTGAAGTAGGTGAAGGAGGAATACTTTTAGTTAATGTAGCAATACTTTGTAGTATTTTTTGAGTATTTTTGTTTTTGGTGTTAGCAACTAAAGGAATAAAATCAGTATGAACTAGCTTAAAAGGTTTGTTGCTAGTAGTAATAAATTTGGTATAATATTTATTACAAAGGCAAAAGGCAGTAGTAGTAGTTGGAGAAGCTTTAATAAAGTGAATAACCTTGTTATCACTTTGGAGAATTTTAGTAATACAGACTAAAGGTATAGTTTTTGCAGAAACTGGGTATAGAGTAGTTGAACTTTCTTCAAGAAAAGCAATACCAAAGCTACTAGAGTATTTGATATAAAAAAAGTCCAAATTAATAGTATCTGGTTTAGTTGAGGTTAAAGTAGGCATTTTGTAGATATTGGTTTATTATTAGAAGAGAATATTCTAATAAATTTGAGTTTTGATTATCTTTTGCAAAAGAAATGGATAGAAACTGATCAAAATTGATTGAATAATTTGAGATTTTTAGAAAAGCCAATGAATTTTCCAAATGACCAATAAAATTTCCAGATCTTGTGAGCAGAATCTTGTGATCTGAATTCATTTGGAGTTAAGAAAAAAATGTGAAAAATCTAGGGCAAGCCAGTAAATTTTCCGAAATTGCCACAAATAGATTCTAAGTGATCTACAAGAAGTTAAAAAGGCTTTAAACAGGTTTTCAGCAATAATTCAGTAAGTTTTAACTCGTTTTTGATAAAATTTATATCAAAATGAAGCTCTAACTGAGGAGAATCTAACTCTTTTAATGAACAAGAGTTGTTATATTAGTAGAATTTTGAGATATTTAAGTAAATAAGAGTAAACTAGAAATATAAAATAACTTTATAAAATTTAGTACGAAAGATATAAAACTAGACCAGTAGAGGTGAAATTTTGTGCTTAACAAATTTACTTAGAAGTCCAGAGATTGTTTACTTAGTAAAATTTTAAGATATTTTGAAAAAATTAGAGAAATAAATATTACTTAATATCTCTGCAAAAAAAGGTTTGAAAGAGATAAAACTAGACCACTCTAAAGTAAAATTTTGCTGTGAACAACTTTACTTAGTGGCCCAAAGTTAGTTTACTTAATAGAATTTTGAGTAATAATAAAATGTTTGCAAGAAGTTTTGGAACAAGTAATCTACGGAAAGAGTTGCTTTTTATTATAGGATTATATATTGATAATCTCTACTGTTTGTAATTACATAAAGAGTATACAATAAGCTACATATACAACTTTAGTTATTATTATAGATGCTGGTGAAACTAAATAATGTTGGTGAAACTGGTGACTATCTAAAATATGATTAGTTGTTATATTAAATTTTACCAGTTTCACTACCATTCACCAACATTCACCAAGAGTTTCACCAGTTTCATCAGCATCTATAGTTATTATCTATTTTGAGTAGTCTGCTACATAGGCATTAGATCATCTGATTAGTTCTACACTATGCTGCTATATCTGTAACCTGTCTTTGAGTTATTTATTTAAATACTCTGTTCATTAACCTATACAGATCTGACCTAATGTCATTACAACATCTAACTACTTAAGCTAGCTAGCTCATTACAGATCTATTTATTCAGAATAGCTTAGGTTCTCTCAAAATATATTATACTAGATACATTGCTAGTATTGTAGAGCTAGTTAATTTTGAAGCAAACCTACTAGAGTAGTCTGTATCTATTTTATAAATTCATCTAGTTTAGATCCTTGTAGATGTTTATACAACTTTAGGTTCTACTATAATTCTCTACTGATCAGTTGATCTATTCTTTTTCTAATATCTAGCTATTTCTAGTTACCTTTTATCTAGAGATTTTAAAACCTTCTATCTTTATTAGATTGAGTTTTCTTTCTAAATCAGACTTTAGCTAATATAGTCTTGTTGAAAGACTATACTACTTCACTGACTCAAGATTTCTACTATGCAGATCCTCTGCTCATATATTCTACTAAGATTTATTTATATAATATTATACTATACTTCTAAGTTCTGATCAATTTGATATAACTTAATTTACAAAGATATGCCTCAGAAATGAACAGAGTTTACTATAATATTTTATAAGGTTTAGAAAATTATTCAAATTTATCGATAATGAGATTTGAATCTTAGATCTATTACATAGCAGTCTAACAACTTAACTACTATACTAGATCACCAGATTTAGTTATATAATTTTTGTATAACAGATACATTCTAATATCATTGAAGTTTTTTTTAGCAGATTTTACATAATGATTATATTCTTTTACTATTAGAAATTAGATTTTTTATCAAATTAATTTTGTTTTTTTATATCTTTATTATATTTTATATATTAATATAATTGATTAAATATTTGTATTATTTATTGCTTTTTATATAGCTGATAATTATTTAATTAATTTCTAATATTATCAAAATTTATTCGCTTTTGTTGAATTAGTAATAATTGAATTTTGTATATTATTATTGTTTTTAAATTTTATCAATAAAATAATAGCTAAGGTCTAGTAATCTAGTATAATGGTTAGATTGTCAGACTGCTATGCAATAGGTCTAAGGTTCAAATCCTACTGTCAATGAATTTGAATAATTTCTCAGATCTTGTGATATGTTATAGTAAACCCTGTTTATTTCTAGAGGCATACTTTATAAATTAAGTTGTACTAAATTGATCAGAACTTGGAAGTGTAGCATAATATTTTATGAATAAATCTTGATAGAATATATGAATAGAGGATCTGCATAGTAGAAATCTTAAGTTAGTGAAGTAGTACAGCCTTCTGACAGGATTATATAAGCTAAAGTCTGATCTGAAAAGAAAACTCAGTCTAATAAAGGTAGAAGGTTTTGAGATCTCTGAGCAAAGAGTAACTAGAACTGATATTATGATATGAGAGAGTAAAGTTTATTCGTTGACCAATTTAGTTAATATTATAGTTATTAAGGGGAATATAACTTATTAATTTTGAAATTAAATTTATTATCGAGAGAGTGATTATAAGAATCTTTTTATTGATTTTTATTAATATTATTTTTTACAAAGTATCCAAAATGATTACCCTCCTGCTACTACTTAGATATCCTCTTAATATACTACTATTAATATCTTGTATTTAGTTCAAAAAAATGAAATAATTGCAACAGCATAATAATGACATAGCAACGATATACAGAAGATTTATGCTATAATTACTTAATGAAAAAAAACAAAAATAAAAGAAAAAAAATAAAATAAAATAAAATAAAATAAAATAAAATAGAACAATAAAATAAAATAAAATAAATAATATGAAGTAATAAAATGAAGTAATAAAATAAAGTAATCTTGTCCTAAACATTGTAACATTTCAGTATCTTATTATTTTCTTACCTTCATCTTGTCATTTTCATACCTTCATTTTAGCTTATTTTTTCACGTGACTATTTCTGCTATGATATTTCACTTCTGCTCAAGGATGAGCTCTAGCAAATCCTAAATTTAATCTCAATTCAATTTTTTTTTTTTTTTTTTGTTTCTAATAAGTATGAAGCAAAAGTCATATCTGTGCGATTCTCTATGAGATCTTATAAAAGTTATAGGCTCTAAACATACACTAACTAGTTAATAATATTTTACGAATATAGATCTAGAATATTACATCTGTTATACTTTATAGTTGCTTCTCAAGTATACTGTAACTTGCAGAGGCCTGGTACTTCAGTTGCTCTGTATCTTCTACATATACAACTGACTATACTCAACTTGCTTATAATGAGCTTCATGATTTTTTTTATTTTTTTATTTTTTTTTATTTTTCACATTCAATATAACATTTTAGTTAATTTCTGTGTATTACTTGAGCTAACACTTTTGCATCAGAATCTATTGTTCAAAGTTTATAGGTTCTATTATTTAATGTTTTGTGTATCTAATATAGGCCTACTCATTTTTCTTCTAATTTTCTCCTAAGTTTGGTTTCCAACCTAGCTTTATAACGCAAAACTTTTTTACCAATTTGGTAATTTTGAAGGTTATATTGTTAATTGTAATATTATTTTTGATACTATTGAGCTTTACAAATATTTTTTTATGTTTTTATTTGGGCTTCAAATAGGTCATCAATTATCTTCATAGTATAGGCCAAAATTATAGCATTGTACTGTTCGTTATCTGAAATCTCAACAGAATATATTTTTATAGCCAATTTAACAGGTAATATAACCTTTCTTCTATATGTTAGATAGAAGGGATCTACATTAGTAGTATTATGCTGAGCAGTTCTATATGCAAATAAAGTAGTATATATATATTTGTCCTAATCACTAAGATAATGACTAATATATTTTGCTAAGGTTTTGTATAAGATTCAGTTAAACCTTTCTACAAGGCCATTGGTCTGAGGATAATAAGTGGTCGATAATCTATACCTAATCTTAGCTCTTTTACATACCTTTTCTATGACTTTGTTATTAAAATGAGAGCCTTGATCAGTCAGTATTTGTCAAAGACAACTATAGCAGATGATAATATCTTCGAGAATAAATGTAGCTATTAATTCAGCAGAATAATTGGAAAAGGCTTAGGCTTCAGGCTATTTTGTCAAGTATTTTACTATAACAACCAAGTACTAATTATCTTTCTTTATTAGAGTAAAGGCCTTATAACATCTATACCAATACAATTGAATAGTTGAGTTATTTTTATAGAATATAAGGCCTCTTGACTTTCTGGTTTTTCTTTTCATTAACATATGTTACAACTCTTTACAAAGTCCTTTATATCTGTTACCATTTGCAGCCAATAGTATCTTTTCAATACCTTGTCTATTGTTACTTTTTTACCTAAGTGGCTAGCAATCAGGTCTTTATGTAATACTTGGAGTATTAGTTTGACTTGTTCATATCATAATACTCTAAGTAGTTTCTCTGGGTCTTGTTTATTTTGTTAATATAAGACCCCATCTCATACTAAATAATATCTTGCTTGAGCTTTCATTTTTCAGATTTCTTGTTTTGTAGAATTTTTTAGTTCTTTTAATTTCCGTAAATATTTTATCAAATTTGTATAAGTTTCTGATTTCATTTTTTGGTGCTAAGATATTGTAACCTGAACTGGATTATCAGATTTTGAAAAAAATTTTTTTTTAGTTTTTAATTCTCTTTTTTTTTTTTTTTTTTTTTTAATTTTGAAAAGAATTTTTGATTTTTGATTTTTTTTTTTAATTTTTAATTTTTAATTTGTTTTTCTTCAGGTTCCATACTTCCTCTCGAATTAATTTCAACTCTAGACAATCTATCAATGTTCAATATTTGCCTTCCTAGTTTGTGTTTTACAATAAAGTCATATCCTTGAAATATCATTATATATTAAGCTATCCTTTCAATAAGATTATTAATATTGTTTAGATAAGTAAGAGTAGTATAATCTGTTATTAACGTAAACATAGTCTTATGTAGATACTAGTAGAATTTCTTTACAGTCTACACTATCACAGTATACTCAAATTCAGTTATAGTATAATTTTTTTCAGCAGGTTTGGTAGATCTACTAGCATATTCAATAACTTATTTCTTTTTTTCGTTGTCAAGTTGTGACAATACAGTACCTAAGGCTATGTATAACACATTTGTATAAAAAATATATTCTTTATTATCTTGAGAATAAACTAAGATTAGAGCTATAGTTAGTCTTTCTTTTAATTCTATGAAGGCTTCTTCTTGTTTCTTTTTCTATTTATATAGTTTCTTTATCTTTAATAATTTGAATAAGGGGGTAGCTATCTTAGAGAAGTCCTTAATGAACCTATAGTAAAAATCTGTGAGACTTAGAAAACCTCTTAAAGTTTACAAGTTTTTTGGTCTGAGAAAGTTTTTTACAGTGGAAATCTTTAATCCATTAACCTCGTAACCCAAAAATAAAATTTTTTTTTGCCTAAAAAAATATTTTTTGAGGTTTAGTTTCAAGTTTGCCTCTTTTAGTCTGGTTAATATTATTCGTACATGCTCTAAATATTTTTTGAAATTAGAGGAATATATATTAATATCATTAATATAGACAAGTACAAAGTTTCATGATTTCTTTTGAAGCACACGATCTATTAATTACTAAAAAGTGGCAGAAGTATTCATAAGACTAAATCGTATTATAACGAACTTATAAAGTCCATATTTTGTAGTGAAGGTAGTCTTTTCGCAATTCTTAGAATAGATACTGACTTGTCAAAAACTACTTGCAAGATCAAAAGTAGTGAACTAGGCAGATGATTTCAGAGTACTTAAAAGCTCGTTTATATGGAGAAGCAAGTAACTATTACATTTTGTTCTTTTGTTTAGTTTTTTAAAATCTATACACAGCTTTAACTTGCTATTTTTCATTTTTACTAATACTACTAGAGATACTTATAAACTTATAGACAGATGAATCAGGCTGGCAGCTTATAATTTTTGGACCTCTTTTCCTATGAACTCATGTTTAATCTTTGAGATAAGATAATATCTTTGTTTTATAGGAGGACCTTCTTCAGTATATATTTCATATTGAATGACTGTTGTCCTCCTAAGTCAATCTAGATCCTTTGCGAAAAGGTTTGAAACCCTTTTAGCATTTCTTTTATTTTTTTATTTTGTTCCTCTGTTATTTCTTCTAAGTTTAGATTGTTAGTAGATAAATCTGTTTCTCCTAAAAAATATATCAATTATGCTTCCTCTATTAAGTTTTCTGGGATACTGTTATCTACATCATTTTCTTTACTTAAACAATATTCATATATTTTTTCCATTTTTTTTATTATCAAACAAAGCTCATAGAACAAATATATCTGATTTACTAACTTTTCTTCTTTATACCTCTCATCATCATTATCATTATTTTCATCTTCTTTATCACTATCTTTGTCACTTTCTGATATTTCATCTTCATCTTCATCTTTTTTCTGTTTTTCTTCTTTAGCCTTTTCTCGTTTATTTTTATTCTAGTTAGCTGATTTACAATATTTAGTCAAAATCTTTATTTTTTTATCACTATCTCTTATTATTAGTTCACAAGTTTCCTAATCTTATCAGGCACGTGCTTTTTTCATCTAATTATTTCTAATAATTACTATATAATTATTAGTATCAGTTACTATAGCTCAGGATATCATAGTCTTGTCACCCACAATTATTAAAAATTAGACAACTTCTCCTAATAATCTTTTTTGTTTACTAAGAACTCCTATTATTATAATCATAAATAGGTAATCAATCAGGATTTCTGCTTGTTTTAAAAATCTAACAGATATAATACAACTAGATGATTTACTATCCAAGACTAAAAAGATTGATTCCTCATTAACTTTGGCTTTACAATACATTAACATGATATGACAATCTTCACTTCTATTTAAACAAAATTTGGCAAACTTTGTTTTAGTGACTCTTTTGAGGTGTAATACCTTTAAGGTATCTTTTCTTATATCTGAAGCTACTTAAAATAGCTAAGCATATATTATCTTTGCTTTTTTATTTTGTAGATTTGCTATCACAGAGTAAGGTTGTATATTAGTAATAATTTAGGAGTCGATCAGCTTAGTTCTTTTCTTTTTAATAGTTTTTTCTTTTCTTTTGTAAATCTTTTTGCTGGTTCTTTATACTTAGCTTCTTCTTCAGTTTCTTCTACTTCATTATATGGGGTCCTGATATTAATTAGATTCCTTTTGTTCTCTTTTCTTCTTTTAGTTATATAGGCTTCTTCTAATTGTGTTATAGGGAGATTTTTGGATCCTGATACACTCTCACTTTCAGAAGGTACATTTTCTAGTTTAAATATTCAAAGTCTTTATGTATTTGGGCTATTATTGTTTGTGCTCTAGTAGTTTCTTCTCTTAATTTAGTTTGCCTATTTGCATTATTCTAATTTGAGATCGAGTTGCTATTCCTTTATTATTATTATTATTACTTCAGTCTAGGTTTGGATATTCTCAGGTATAATAGCCTTGCTACTGACAAGAGTAACATATAGTAGTAGACGATTTGCTCTGTTCTGACAGTTCTCATTTGTAGGTGAGCAGGTCTAATGCTACTATTCCTTATAGCTATTACCACTTCCTTTAAAAAAGTAACAACCTTGTTCATTAGATTATTTTGAACTAGAGAGGTTATTGGCTGTTGATTTGCTATATATGTTAATTATTATATTTAGAAAACTGAAATTATTGAGTTGGTAATGATATTCATTATTTCAGCTGACCCACATATGGCCAAGCTTCTAGCAAATATTATTTCACATATTCAGATTTTTTCAATTGCTTCTTGTAAGGTATTAGGCATGAATGGTCCTACTGCTAATGATAAGTCTAAACAAAGTCTCTATATAAATATTTGTACTTTCATTACTTCAGAATATTGACTGTCTATTTAGGTTACTCTACTAAATAATGACAGCATATCCTAGTGTATTGATCTACTGTCTTACCTACTTGCTAGTATTTGTTTAGAAGCTCTGTATTCTATTGAGTTATTAGTGCCTGTTTACAAAACTTAAGGGGGAACTCATAGATGAAACTTTAATTGGGAGCCTGTTTATCATGCTAATGTTGGATCCTTAGATCCTTTGTTTTTCTTTCTTCCCACTAGAAAGTAGCAAGCCTAGATAAGTTAGTAGCTGCAACTGCTAATCTTCTATCCTCTATGATGTTATTAGCTTCGAATGCTCTATCTATAGCTTCGAGCTATTCATTCAGGTTTTGGTTTTGTCCTCCAAATATAGGAATATTGATAAGGTTTTGTTTCCTATAGTTTGCTAGGAGTTCTCATGATTGTTCTAGAGCATTTATCATAGCTTGTAATAGTTGAGATACTTAGTTATTCAGGTTCTGTTGTTGGTTATAGATATTGGGTTGCCTAGAATTATCTAATATAGGATTATCATTCAATAATATATTATCTTCTCTCTGAAATGCTTCCTCGTTATTGATAGCATACTGGCTTCCCTTAGTTCTTATTTTACTAATAGCATTTCTTCATATTTATTTTTTTTTTTATATATATAGAATTTCTGGTAACTTTATTTATTTATTAGTTTAGGTACTTTCACTAATCATTCAAATTCTATATAATTAGCACTAAAAATATTATGATATGGGAGAGTAAAATTTATTCATTAGCTAATTTAGTAAGTATCATAGTTATTAAAGGAAGTATAACTTATTAATTTTGAAATTAAATTTATTATCGAGAGAGTGATTATAAGAATCTTTTTATTGATTTTTATTAAT
>CAJVPM010001535.1:0-11785 GCA_910592325.1 Scutellospora calospora | reverse complement strand
TACATATTTTGTTAACCAAGAAAAAGAAAAATAAACTAATATTAAATAATTAAAAAGAATAATAAAATAAAATAAAAATAAAATGAGATCTAGTGATCTTAGAGTAGTGGTTAGATTGTCAGACTACTATGTAAGAGGTCTGGGGTTCAAATCCTACTGTCGACAAATTTGAATAATTACTCAGACCTTTGTACCTAACTTACAGTAAACTCTGTCTGTTTCTGGGAGTTACAACCCTGTAAATTACATTGCACTAATATTAATTAGATATTGGAAGTGTGATGCAATGCTCGAGTTACATTGTATGAATAAATCTTGATAGAATTTATGAGCAAAGGACCTGCATGGTAGAAATCCCAAGTTTGGTAAAGTAGTATAGATTTCGATAGTCAAGCTGGTTAATGCCTGATCTAGTGAAAAACCTAAGTACGAAGGATATGAGATTAATAGATGTGAGTAAGTCTACTGTATAATACAGCCTAGTGTCTTGCATTAGTAGCAACACCAACTTGGCTTAGCAGCTAACTAGATTGGGAGGATCTATCTTGTAAAATATCTGGCTAGAACTTGGAAAACTATATCTGGTGGAGGACTATAGTAGAAACTGAGTTCATATAAATATTGACAAGGATAACTATAAGTTTTCTAATTGAGTAAGTACTGTAATATAGAGAGTAGACCAAAATTCAAGGTATGCTTATAAAAACTCGAAACGGCATAATATACTAGGCTGATAGTGGTAATATGAAAAACAAAGGTATACTAGTCTTTCAGAATACTAATTATATGGTAGTAGTATATCTGTATTACAAAATCTATGGCTAGAAGCAACTTATGTTGTAAAATATATTCTGGACCCTACCAATACATAGAAGTACCTATAAATAGAAATTGGTATACATACAACTTATCTCTGACATTATATTCAGATGAGTCCATATCTTAGAATACCAATGTCGTAGCAAACCAAACAGCACCAAATTAAGAGTAGCTGTGAGGTTATGAATGCCTCACCCAGTTACTAATTTAGGAGTTATTTATAAGGAGTATGGGAGATACAGTAAATATAGAAACAGTGATCTTACAAAAGATAAAATACTTATAAAAATCTAGGTAATACATAGTGTGGGCTATGGACTACACTAGTAGATCTTGTACGAGAATAGATAGTATGTATTAGTACTATATATCCTAAACTTAAATAAGAATATATAGAATTAGTTTGAAATTATAATATATATATTAGTTGTAATGAATAATGTAATTCTTAATAAACAAAAGTTGAGCTGAGTACTCACCTTAATGTCAAAAAAAAAATAAATAAAAATAAAATAATGTTTGATAAAAATTAATGATGAAGAGGGATTTGAGTAAGAGAGATAAAAGAAGGCAAGAAGAAGGTAAAGTCATTAAAAGAGAAAGTAAATATTTTAAGCAGAGAATGTTTTGTTATTAAATTTAAAAATATTGAAGAAGAAAGAAGAGTATTGTTTTTAAAGAGGTTATAGTAGAAAGGTCAAAATTTTGAAGATGCATATTATTGTTGTAGATATTGTAGTATATTCCAAATATCAAAAATATTAATCTATATTTTCTATTTCCAAAATTACATTAGATTCTTACACCTACATATTTGGCTCATGGAGTACCTGTCCATTAGAGCATTATTCATTCTGTGGAGTTGCAGTAAGCTGTGAGCTTTAAGAGTCCTTATGTCTATACATTTGGCTCGTAGGGTATTTGTCCATCAGGGCATTATTTATCCTGTGGGGTTGCAGTAAGCTGCAAGCTATATCCAGGATATTTTATCTAGGAATCCTTATCATCCAAGTATATTACTTCTAGGAAATCTTGAATCTGTTTCTAATACTTGTAGAAATAAATTTAAAGTTTTTCATTAATGTATATGTAGTTAAACTTTCTAAGCATTAATGTTCAAAAGTACTTGATAAAATCTTTCTAGCTTGATAAATTAAATTATATTTCCTTATATTTTTAAGGAGTAGTAACATAAAAATCACTAGTTACCTTTTGCTCAGAATTGACAAACTATAAGTTTTTTTATACATTTTCTACTTGCAAAAGGTAGAGACATTTCTCACCATCAGCTCATTTTTGCTCAGAAGTAGCAAACTGTTTTGATATAAATAGATTAAAAATAGAATATTCAAAGTAATATTCATAATGTTCTGGGTCTATATCTACAATAGTATTAAATATTTGTGTCATCTAATATCATAAATCTACAAGAACATAAACATGTCTAAGTTATATATCCAAGATAAAATTGTTTTAACTCTATGTGGTATCCAAGAGTTTGGTTGCATCTTAGTCTGTAAAACTCACTTTCTTTAGTTACTATAGATATGTGCTAACCTAAAAGTAATGAGTTTTGTGGAGGTCATCTACCATGTGGGAGGTAGAAAAATTTTTAAAAATTTTTGCCTATATGGCACAGTAAGAAAAAAGATACTTTGCAGATTATTTTCACAAAAGCTATTCCGGAGGCATATTCGTACTATGTAATCTTGACTTGGTATCTTAAGTAAAGTTGTAGACCAAGTCCTTACGATTCTAATGCATATTGAAATATTAAAATTGGTCTAGTGGGAAGCGAGATATGACGATTTTTGTAAATCACTAGAACTATGTTTCTCTTCTTTTCTTGAGAGCTTCTTTAAGAAAATCATTTTGAAAATGCTAAAAGAATTATTCGGAGCTATTTTTCAGATCAGAGAAGCATTTTCGTACTAAGATATACTATAATGAAAGTTGTGAAAAAGGTTCTTGCAAGTATAATAGTATATGTTTTATCTTTCTAGTTCAGTATTCGCATAGATATTAGTGAAATACAATATGCAATTGTAAATTATTCTTGAGGAAGGTTCTCTTTAGATTTTCTTTTAGAGCTTGAGATGTACTACAATTCCAATAGTTTATCAGTATAATATTCATCTGTATCTGCTCATATCAATGGTAAAGTTCTTGGAGGCTTCAATTTTCAAATAGTTATAAGTATAATCTTCTCTGGGTCTCAATATACTTTTGTAAAAATTATATTATATTAACTTGGTACTCCTAGGTTTGGAGGATTGCATTTTGTTTTTGTATAATCTAGATTGTTGCTGAAACACTATAGGTCTTTCTCAGAGTTTGTATAACATAAGTAAAGAATCATCAGAGAATTTAAGAAAGAGGCTTCTTTGGTTTTGAAGATCAGCAAAGGAAAGAAAGAGAGACTTTTTTTAGTGAAGAAAGGTTCTATAGATATTAATTTTAATATTTCCTGCTAGAAGGCACCAAAATGTTACAAGTGATATAGCCTTCTTAATATACCCCAAGTAACATAAGATATGGAAAGGGGACTTCTAACAGTGTCAAAATAGAATGTTACTTCACTGTAATAGTTTGTTAGAGAAGTTTATTTTTAAAGCCAAAAGACTATATTTATTAAAGCACTAATAGAGAATTTAGAACTTTATTAAGTAATAGAAGATTGTAGAGGACTAATCTTCTATCTGAGGCAAAGGGAAAAAGGAGGGTTTATATAGCTTTTACATTGATAGTAAGAAAGAATTGTAAGAATTGTAAGAATTGTAAATTATGCCAAAGTTATTCTTAAGGTAACTCAATAACTATTTGTTCTACAAATATAATTTATAGCTCGTTTGAAAGGTCTAATTGATCTGAGTCTAATAGTGCTACTTAAATCTATTCTTAGCTAATAAGTTATTAATAAAAATGATAATAACTAAATCTAAATATATATAATAATATAAAATTATAATAATTAAGTAAAATGCTAAAACCTATTTTATAATAACTAAAGAAAAAGAGAAGTCTAGACAATTTTGTCTGACTGTCTAGGAAGACAGATATTGATAAAAGTAAACTAAAATTGTTATATATAGTGAAAAGCAAAGCTATATACTACATATAATGTTCAAAGCAAAGTTAGGAAAACTTGCTAACAAGATAAAAACCTAACAAGCTAAAAAGAAAAAGCACAAAACAAAAACAAAAAGAAAGGAAGAGAAAATAAAAGACATCTCATAAGAATCATAACTTAAATATACAATCTTGTTCAAGAATGAGTAGTTAAAAATTATAAATGCAAAATACACTTATTTGCAAATATTTCTAATATTCGATAATGATTTAGTTATTTCATCAAACACGTGATAACTTATTATTTTGCAGTAAACTCATAGTTTATATTAAAAAATATAATCACATGTTTGTTGTGCTAACTCCAAAACATACATATGTTTATTGTTATCATACCATAAGCCTACTTCTAAATTCGTCAATGATGTATATATCGATCTTTGATAGAGTAAGCTTTATTCTCTACTTTTTGTATAAAAAATATCCTAAGTTCATCAAACGGTCAAAACTATTCTCAAGACTAACCAAAGGTTTAGAAGTGAGAGTAAGAATATCTAAAATAAACTTGAAAAGTATAAGGAGTAGTGTTATACTTAACTCTATTCAAATATTTTCTTTAACTTTTATGTCCACAGATAGTATTGATATTAGACATATGTTCAATAATTTAAAAAAATATTGAACATATAAAATTTTATATGTCCAATCATTTTAAAAATCATTGGACATATGTTCAATACCAACACTGTTCAGAGAGCTTATTTCTAATGATAAAGTATATAAAATATATACAAGATATATAATATATATAATATATAAAAGCACTAATAATCCATGAACAGCTCATAGCCTACTCTTCAACGAAAGAATATATTTTATTAAACTTCTAGTTTTTCCAGTCTCACTTGTATATATTATGTTAGAATATAGAGTATTATTATATGTATAAAAGTTTTTTCTTTTCTTCATCATTTTGGTTTTAGGGATCATCAGGAAGAGTTGTGTTAGATTTATAATTTTATTTAGTTTTTTGTCTTATTTGACTTTTATTAATTTATTTTTTTATTTATTTAATTTATTTTTTATTTAATTGATTAATTAATTTATTTATTTTATTTATTTATTTTATAATTTAATTTTTTATCCAATTAATATAACTATTTATTTAATTTAAACTTACTTTTCTAATTGTTTCTCCGATAGTTTTACCATATTCTTCTTATATCTTTTTTTTTTTATATTGTTCTGTTAAAATATATAGTCTCTAATGAGTAGATTCTAAGTACCACCATAATGGTCGAGTTGTGCCTTTACTTCTACAAGAAAATTTCTTGTAGTTGCAGTTTTGAACAATATATTTAGCTATTTTTATTTCTTTTTTCTATGTAACTTTTTCAAAGAAATTCTATACCTTACTTCCTGAACTTCGTTTTTTGATAACTTTATTATTGTGATTATAGTCAATATCAAGATCATAGTTATTATCATAATTATAGTCATAGTCATTATTGTAGTCATAGTTATAGTCATTATCATGGTCATAGTTATTATCATAGTCATAGTCATAGTCATTATCATGATTATAGTTATTATAGTGTTCGTAGTTGTTGTCATAGTTAAGATTACTATAGAAATTCATCAGAAAGCAAACAATAAAAATTTGTATGACAATGATAACTATATATATATACATAAGCAAACTTTTACAGACTTTAACTAAACTCTATATAGATTTTAGTTTAACATTATATGATAGCTTTACTTTGTATTATTATCTATTTATCACTACAAGTTACTCATTATAGTGAACTTGTACATATTAAAAAAATAAATTAAATAAACAAATAAATTAAATTAAAAAAAAATAAATAAATAAAAAATTAAAAAAAATTAAAAAAAATTAAAAATAAAAAAATAAATAAAAAAAATAAAAAAAAAATAAAAAAATAAGTTTATAGAGTAAAAGTTCTAGGATCACTTACATTTTACTATATTAACTAAACTACTAGTTTAATCGATTTAACATTTCTAATTAAATAACACAATTAAAATTATATTTGACTTACTATTTAACTTGCTATTCAATACTTTAATCTAAATTTGCAGACATTTATGTTCATGAAATTATATTAGTATTGAATAGCAAGTTAAATAGCATTCTAATTATAGTATATTTTATTATATCGAACCTGAATATGTTCATGAACTTCAGACTGTACTCAAACTTGAACTAACATTTAAGTTCAGTATTAGTTCAGGTTCATAGATTTTGGGTTCAGTTCGAGTTCAAGTTCAAAATTTCTAAAATTTACAGT
Organism: Scutellospora calospora; assembly: GCA_910592325.1. Classification (NCBI taxonomy): domain Eukaryota; kingdom Fungi; phylum Glomeromycota; class Glomeromycetes; order Diversisporales; family Gigasporaceae; genus Scutellospora; species Scutellospora calospora. The sequence goes on along the minus strand of CAJVPM010001535.1, from coordinate 5,582 downwards.
TTAGGTTCAGGTTCAGCTGAACTCAAACTCGAATCTATTCAAACCAAACTTGAACTTAGGAACACTAGACTCTAGACTTATAATAGTAAAGTATGTAACATATATCAGCTTGAGTGCTTTCTAAAATAGAGTAGCACAGAGTTACAGTTAACTTAGTAATACTATACTTGTAAACGTAAGATAGGATCAGAGAGTTTAAATAGATAATCTTCTAAGAGGTTATAGGTATAGCAGCTAGTGTAGAACCTTCAAGTAGACTATTTAAAATAGACAACCTAAAATTGTATATATAGCTAGTTGTACTCTTACAATATGTATTATATTTCGTAACTATAATAATCTAATAAAAGTTAAGCCAATAGTATTTGTATTAATATAAAAAAAAAAAATAAATAAAAAAAAATTCATTTTTTAATATCTGTTAGCTATTGAAGCTTTAATTAATACCTAATTTCTAGCTACTATTTTTCATAAATATTAGCTTATTCTTAACCTATTTATTCAAATTGATGATTTTACTTTCTAAATTGTTTTTTGAAATATTTTTCTACTTCTCTTTTAATATCATTACTTTTTGTGACAACTTCTTACTTTCAAACTTGTTTTTGTCTTGAACTAAGACTCTATTAACTATAATCTTATTATAAAGATACTTGAGTAGCTTATTTAATATTTGCTTTTAGCTTTTAGATATTAATACAAATCTTTTTTCTATTTTTCTTTAATTTTTTTTTCTTTTGTAACTAGCATTTCCTTTTGTACTCTTTTTTTTAAAATAATCTACTACTTCTTGATTTTATTACAATAGTTCTTGTTTTAAAATTCTAGTAAAAGTAGTAGTATATTAGTCTTATATTCTGTATTGAGGTACTCTATTCATATATCTAGTATTACTTTCTCAAGTATATCTATACTTTGTCTTATATAATAAACCTTTTTCTAAATATTTTTCTTAGAACTTTTGCTCTATTATATTTTAAAGATTTTGTAGTTTCTTTTCTTATTTGACTTTTAGAATCTTATATTTTTGTTGAAGGAATATATTTGTTTACTACACTTGTATTACTTTAGCTATTAGCTCCTACTCTTCATTAATATCTGTCTTGAGCTCTATCTCAATTTGGTTTTTCTTTCTTCTTTTTTTTTTCTACATTTTTAATAATTTTTTCTATTTCTTGACTATAATTATTTTAATCTTCTTCTATTGCATTATAATATTAGTATAATTTTCTTGTTTTTTTTTATCTTTTTTTACTCCTCTACTTATTTTTCTTTAAAATACTTATACTATCTAGTTGTACTCAGACTATTCTATGATTATTATCTATTACTATCTCTATTTGTTATATATTTCTATCTAAAATAAAGCTTTTTATATCTTGCATTATTCAAATATAATCTATTCTAGTTAATATATTACTATTTGACTATGAGTATTTGATTAGCTCTGAATTGCAGAATCAGAAAGTTTTTATATAATCAGTATTTTTTAACTATTTTGTAATTCTTGTACTAGTATCTATATTTTTTCTTCTTTTGCTACTTATATCTAGTTTTTCACTTAGTACTATATTGAAGTCTTCTAAGATTATATAGACTATATTCTTTCTGTTCTTAATAATTTTTTTTATTAGTACCTTGTATATTCTTTTTATTATTTCTTCATTCTTAGAAAATAAGTATACTATTCAAACTTGAAAGACTATTCTTCTAAAGAAAAATTCAGCTTTAAGCAGATATGAATTAAATTTTTTGTAAACTCTTATATTTTTTAACTAATTCTAATTAACTAGAAGTCTAATTTCTGATTCTTTATATTATTCTTTTTCTGACTCTGTTTAAAAGCTTAAGAATCTATATTCTTTTATATTTATCTACTTGCTTTCTTGTTTTTCTATAACCTTCTGATTTACTATATTCTGCAAGTAGTTTTATCTTTATATTATCACCTTTGATTCTATTAATATTATATGCACCTATCTTTATGACCTCTCTTTTATTAGTACTATTACTAGTATTATTTTCTACTCTTCTTTTTACCTCTCTTCTCTCTATACTTTCTCTATATTCTTTTTTGTTTTAGTTTATACTTGTTTTTGCTTTGTTCTGTCTTTCAAGTTTTCTTTCTTAATTAACTAAAGCTTTTATTAATTCAAATTTAGCAATTTTTAGAAGTAATTTGAAGTTTCTAGTCTTTAGTTATCTTCAAAGCTATTTAGTTTTTTTTTTTAAAGTTTGAATATATTATGCTATAATATTAAAAGATTTTTTGTACTCATTTTCTTTATGTCTTTTTTTCTTCTATATAAACTTCATATAGTTTTTTTTTGGCTTCATATATATTTTATTTTCTAATCTGTTTTTTTCTCTGAAATTTTCTTTTCACTTCTATTAGAGAAAGCTAAGCTATCAGATATAATTTTATATCTCTTGAAACTTCTTATGCTTAGATTATACATATAATATCTTTGCTTAAATCATTCTTCAATATAATATATTTCATCTGATTCTGCTTCAGAAATCTTCTAGAAAAGTCTTATATTATAATATTTAATTGTATAATTTTGTATTTAAACTATTTCTTATTAGTTTCTAAATAATACCAATGCATAGCCTTTGTTGTTCCTATTTGAATTTTTGAAAATATATACTGTACTTGCACTAGTATATTTTAGTTGTCTAAATAGTAATACTTTATTTATATTTTATAGAATATTATATAACTTTACTATGAACTATTTTCTGTTTTCAAGTATCTCTTTTCTGTTTAATCTTGAAATTATACAAACTAAGAGTTCATTTGTAAGAAGAATAACTCAAGTTTCAATTTCTTGTACAAAACTGTTTTCTTCTTTAAAAGATATTTTTGCTTTTATTTTTTCAAATTTTTCTCTTATTATTTTACTATTTTTAATATGTCCTAAGTATTTAATTATAAAAAAAAACTTATGATCTTGATATATAATAAGGTATATCTTATATAGTAATAGTTTCTTTTTTGCTTAAATATAACCTTTTTATATTAGCTATATTAATATTTTTACTAAAGTTTTCTTTTTTATTTAGAAGAGTTTCTTGTTTATATTTTTTTTTTCTTTTTGTCTTTTATTGACAATAATTTCTCTTCTTCTGTTTGTTCAGATATTATTTCTTTTCTTCTTTTGCTTATAAAACTTATTAAGTATTTACTTTTTTTAGTTTAATTATACAAGATAGCCTTCTTTTTTTATACTTTTTTGAGCTTTATTTTTGCTTGAGTCTTTCTTATTTCTCTTTCTTTCTTTTTGTTTTGTAAAGCTTTTTCTTTTTTTAGATTTTCTTTTTTAATTTTTTCTTCAAGCATTAAATTTAGCTAATCAAATTTATCTTTCTTTTTTTCTAATCTTGATTTCACTTCTTTATACTCTTTTTTGTAATCAAAATAAATGATATACTATTGGTTTCTATTTATAAATTTTTTTTAGATTGCCTTGATATACTTATTTTTTCTTAGAGACTATCTGATTAATTTTTCTCTTTGTTTTGTATTATCTTCTAGAATCTTAACTGTTACTACCTTTGCCTTGATCTCTCCTTTGTCCTTATATACTTCTAGTTTAGGTGCTTATATACTACAGTCTAAAGATATATTACTATATTTTGATTTTTCTATCTTAGCTAATTGCTTTAATCTATCTTTTATCTTATTTTTATACAAGTAGATTTTTATACTATTTTCTATAAGTTAAATATCTTCTATAGTTTCTACACCTTTTCTTTTTTTTCTACTTTTAGAATATTATCTACTTTTTCTTAATATTGCATCTTCTGTTTTATATTTTTATAAGATTCTACTTCTTTAGCTCTATTTACTTCTGTTATTGATATCTCTGCAGTTTCTATTTTTATCTTTTCTATTATTTTATTTACTTTTTCTTATTATATATTTGCTAATTCTTAGTCCTTTCTTAGAACTTCTTTAATTTTGTCTATTTTTTCTATAAAAGCAACTCTTTTAGTACAATATACTACTATTTTGCTAAGATAATAATATTTTTATCAACTTTTATTGCTTTGTTATTATGTTATCTAAATAATTTGCAAGTCTTAATACTAATATACTACTTTTTTAAATGATTTTTCTACTATACTCTTTAGTTACCTTTCTGATGAATATTTAGAGTTTTCTGTATTTCACATATTACTCTTTATCTTATTTTATAGGCTTTAATTTCTTCTATTTCTAATCTATTTTCCTATAGTAACTTTGTTTTTTTGACTAATTTTTCTAAATTTTTTTCTATTTGCCTATATTTTTTTTAGTTTTCATTATGTATAGATTTTTCTATTAGTAGATATATAACATATCTTGTTAGTTCTAAAATTATATTTGTTTGTTTATACTGATTTCTATATGTTTGTATTATAATAACTAATCTATAATTCAAAATAATTTCTAATTTCTAAAAAAAACTAAGAGAAAAAATTTTTTCTGTTGAAGTTTCTTGCTTATAGTCTTGTAGTAATCTTTTTCATTATTTTTAATTTCTGTTTTTTTAATACAATTTATGTATTTTTTGGTCTTGTTTCTTTTTGTTTAGTGCTCTTGATATTGTTTCTTAATATAAATCTTGAGCTAATTTGGTTTTTCTTTTAGCTTTAAATTTAGTTCAAATAATCTGCAAATAAAGTGTTATGAACTTTAATAAAAATTAATTAAAAAATAAAAAAGATTTATTAGTAATATATTTTAATTTACTATATAAAAATCTATTATATAACTCTGATTTATTAGGGTTATCTACACAAATTCGAGTCCAACAACTCCAAAACAATTTATGGTCTACCACAAACCTTCTTCAACACCCAAATCCTTTAATCAATAGATCTAACAAACATACAACAACTTACAAAATCATTAAACTTTTCAAAATCCTCAATATAGTTATTACGGCATATAATAACTATTAGTGACCTAAAACTCTTCAACATAATGCATACCCATTAGAATTATTACTTAACAAACATTCTCTATATGCAACATTCAAATAACAACTCTGTAACAAAAATATTATCTATTTAGATCAACTTACAACTTCTGAAAATAATACTCTTCTCAAATGGCAACATATTTCTCCTCGACTCTATTATCTGCCCAAAGGAAAACAGCCTCTATGGTTTTCCTTTTTAGAAGAAACTATTACAACAAACTTATATACTAGAGAGATTATTGGATCAATATCTTTAAACTCTCCTAATCCATTTCCTTTAAGTACGGGCCACTTTAAAAGGAAAAAACCATGGCTTCTCTCAATTACAAATAACCAAATTATCTTGGGAAAAGCTCGTAAATTCTCCATACCTAATAACTCTATATCGATAACACATTGGACTACAGATTACAATTCAAGCTATACAGCCTATTACCCAACTTCTTCTATTAACTGCATACCATGTTCAGGCTGTAATCTAAACTCAAACCGTATTGCAAATCTCTGTACTATTGATGTATCAGCTACACATAGTACTAAGGTTTGGGCTAGGCCCTCTACAAATAATCAATTAAACAAATTAAAGCTTAATGCTAATATAACAGACTTAAT
>CAJVPM010001534.1:0-11786 GCA_910592325.1 Scutellospora calospora | reverse complement strand
ATCTTGAATATCTACTAGATATTTAGAATCTACAATAACTAATATTTCTTTTATATCTTTTATATCTTTAATATATAATAGATATAGTATATCTTTTATATCTTTTAGTTATTTCATATATTAGCACTATTAATTTAACAATATTTAGTATGTATTAATTATATAATAGTATTTTATTATTATTTCATATATAATTCTTATATCATAAAAATTTGTATAAAAAGGCTGCTTTCTTGCCTTGCTAAAAGAGCAGACAAGTTCTTTTCTGTTCTTTAATAAACTAATACAATATTAATATCTTCATATATTAATTATTGTTTCTTAATTGTCTCAAGTATCTTTATAAACTTGTAATAATGCAATTGGTAGTATCTTTATACATTATTAATTGTCTACTGCTTTTTTCACTAAGCCTTATCTTAATTTCTTTAGTTAAGTCTTTTTAGATGCTATAAACATTCAAACTGTATAAGAATTAGTTATTATACTAGTCTCAGCTAGTTCCTAGAAATTCTATAAAAGGTAAATTCCCAGTATTAATAGCATACCTACATAAATCTGAAGCAGAGAAAATATCAAGACAATGATATAGTGACAACAGTACTAAGATGATAACAAGAACCAAGAGAGAGAAAAAAGATAAAAAGTGTAAGCAAAAAGATAAGAACAAAAATTTAACTATATACTAACCAAAATTAATATATTGAACTAAAATAAAGAAAAAAAAAGCAAATAAAGAGAATAAAGGAAAAATTGATTAAATACTTGCAAAAATCAATATATGGTTCTAAAGCAAAGAAAAACACTAAAGCAATAATACAGTAGTAATAGAGACCAAAAATCTGTAAAGAGAAAGAAAAGGCAAAAAATATAAAAAATTAATAAAAGCAAGTATTTGACTACATACTAGCTTAGAACAACATATTAGAATAAAGCAGAAAAAAAACAAGAAAGAGAATAGAGAAGAAATTTGTTACATACTTGCAAAGATCAATTCATGAATTTCAAGCAAAAAAAAACTTCAACAAAAGTATAGCTATAACAGAAATCAAAATAGTGATAACAATTTGTGAAAGAAAAATAAAATAATAAATGCTAGTAAAGAATTTGATTACATATCTGCTAAGATCAAAATATATAACTGAAGTAGTGAAAGTAATGATAGTAAATTTATAGCTCAAGGTATAATAAAAAACAAAGACTATAAAGAGAAAAAAAGATAAATTAGCTTCAAAATCAAAAACATGACTCTAATATTATAGTATTAGAGTAAGTATAAACCTAAAATTAGAAAACATATTATAAAATACTGTACAATTAAAAAAAAAACAATTTATATTTTAAAGTTTATATTACATTACAGTACATAATAGTAATACTTTTAAAAGTATTCTAAAGTTAGTTTATTATCTATATAAATTACTTTTTAAATCTATTTTTAGATTTTATATTTAAAAAAATCTGAAACCAAATAATTTATTTTTGTACTAAGATAATATGATATAAAATTTATACTAGATAAAGTTCATTTATAAGAGATGAATATGCAACCAAAAATCTCATTTTTGGTTGAAGGGACTTCAGAACTCTATTTTCTTAGCAAAGCACCTATATAGTTTTTTAGTATAGTTTAATATAGTATTAGTATAATATTTAGTATAGTATTCAGTATAGTATTTAGTATAGTTTAGTATAATCTTTAGTATAGTTTAATATAGTTTAATATAGTATTTTCTAACTATAGCTTGTAGTTTTTTTATATACTATATAATAACTTTAAATAAAACTTATATTATTATATAGCTATTATTCTTGATTATAAAGTTATTTAAGAATATTTTTACTTTAAATACTTTTTAAAATATTTCACTTAAAGATAAATATTTATAATAAATTTTTTTACTTTAAAATATTTATACTAAAATAATATAATAATAAAAATAATAACTAAATACTAATAATAATAAATATAAAAATATAATAATAAAATAACTAAAATCTATTCTATAATATTATTAATAAAACTAGAAATATAAGAGTTTAGTAATTTTAGTATAGTAGTTAAATTATTAGACTGTTATACATAAATTTGAATAATTATCTAAACTTTTATATCTAATTTACAGTAAACTTTGTTTATTTTTAGAAGCTGTAATGCTATAAATCATATTGTACTAATATCAATTAGATATTAGAAGTATAATATAATATTGTATAACTAATCTTGATGGAATCTACAAACAGAAAATCCATATAGTAAAAATCTTAAATTAGTTAAAATAGTACAGATTTTAATAGTTATACTAGTCAATACTTAATCTAAAAAAAAAGTCTATATATGAAAGATACAGATTAAGTAAATACAAATAAGTCTATTATATAAAAGAATAGCAATACTAACTTAGCTTAGTAGCTAACTGAATTTGGAAAAATCTGTTTTGTAAAATATCTAGAAATATAGAGAACTAATCTGATAGAGAACTACAGTAAAAACTGAATTCATATAAATATCTATAAAAGTATATACTAGCTTAATTAGGATATAGTATAACATAGTTAAGGTATTTTACAAGCTTTTCATAAATAAGACTAATAAAATACCTTAAGATAGGCTTTTCTTAATAGAGGAAACTGAGATATAAGCTAGTTTGAATAGTTTTTAATAAAGCAACACAAGATTGTGCAAGTTTAAGAATAAAATTAGATTAATATTAAAGATAATAAAGATACTAAAGAATTTAAAATAAAGTAGTTACAAATAGATACTAGGTATAACAATTAGTAAGTAACCTTTAGGCAAAACTTTTAAATAGACAATGATTAAAGTTATACATATAATTAATTATACTCTCACTAACTAATATAAATCTACAAATAATCTAATAAAAATTAACTAGTATCAAAACCTTGTTGTTACAATAAAAAAAAAAAGATAGAAACATAACTTTACTTTGATTTTGCTTAAAAAAAATAAAAATAAAAATTAATTTAAAATTTTTCTTTTGAAAATTTTTTAATATTTGTTAAAAATATATTAATAGCTTAGATATTTTTGAGTTAACAATTTGAAAATTATTATATTATATTGTAAATATATAATAATTATATAGTGTTACTATTTCTACCTCTCAATTTTGCTAATGCTACCCTTCAAAATACATAAAAGTGCTCTGGAAGAGATATTATTATTAAGTAAATCTCTTTTTTGGTATTAATTAAAGTTGTTTATTAGGTCTTTCCGGTTCTAATAGTAGTAAATATTAAAAATTAGACTAGTAGTTCTTTTTTAAAAGTGGATTAAAGATTATAAAATTTAAGTATAAATATTTTAAGAACCACCAATTCGATCTTAATAATTTTACTATCATTAGAACTGGAAAGACCTAATAAACAACTTTAATTAATACTAAAAAAGAGGTTTAATTAATAATAATATCTCTTCCGGAGCACTTTTATGTATTTTGGAGAATGGTATTAGCAAAAGTAGAGGTGGAAATAGCAATTCTCTAATTATATTTAATTATATTATTTTTATATATTTAACAAAAAAATCAAGATTTCTGTAAGTATATGATAGATACGAATTTATTTTTAATTATACAAAATTTTTAAATAAATGTAAAACCAAAGTAAAATTCAAAATTTTTAATTGAATTTTCTGAAAACATAAATTTTGATTACAGTATATTATTAAAACATGCTAGGTTTGAACCGAACGTTGTCTCAGGTTCGAGGTTGTGATTTATTTATTAATATCAACATTTTTAGTTTATAAACATATAATAATTATCAGTAAATAATTAATTGTCTTAAGAACGTTTCCTTACTCTTCAAACTGTTATTTAAAACATTAGAAAAGAATATTTGAAAAAGAGTATTTAGAGATGTTAAACAAATACATACTGTAACTATGCGTATTTCATATGAAGATTATCCAGTATTTGCAGAACATTTGACTAAGGACGTCTAAACTTATATAAAATTTATATAATTATTATTAGATTTTAACATTAGTATCGGGGTTAGGATAAGGTTTTAGGTAAAAATACCTTCCTGATACTTTTAATTAGTTTTTGTATTTTTGCAGATCCATTTCTGATAACACTTTCATATACAAACGAATTAAAAAAAAATCTTAAACATCAAAGTGCCTTCTCTTCTAATTAAACTGTTCCTTCTTTGTAAGAGCTCTAACCCTAAGTTTTAAAAGCCGCATAAAATTGAAATAAAATAGAATAGTATTAGCTATTCTCCTCTACTTAGCTTAATTTTTCTTAATATGTTTATTAATATATTAATTAGGATTTAGATATTTCACCGATAATTTAGCCATAGCCAACACTAACTATAAATCAGGCTAACTCTTAAAAATAAAAATTCTATTAGCCAAAAAGAATCTTAATATTAAAGCAATATAAATATATATAATTTTAGTTAATAAAAAAAATAGTAATAATCTAAATAAAAAAAAATTGAATATATGATATCATTATTATACAGTTATACGAGTAACGGGGTATGAAAACCTGAAAATCATTTCGCTTATTTCGTTGTAATGAATTCTACCCCTTAGCCTCAGGAGTAGAATTCACTACGATGATAATAAGTGAAATGATTTTCAGGTTTTTACATCCTGTCACTAGGGAACATGGCACGTATAAAATCATTTGACATGTCAGGATGTCACTATGGCCATAATATAAACTAAAAAAAAATTATATAGTAAGCTTTAACCAATTAGATTGCATAAATATATAATTTAATTATAAAGGCATGCCTATATGGGCTGCCATCAATAGAGATCAAGCAGATCTACATTTGAAAAAAAATCAATACCTTAATTTTCAAAGCTTATATCTCGATGAATTTTAAAGCTATCTTGATAGATTAATATTCAAAAGAAAGCGTACGATCTAAGCTTTCTTTTGAATACTATATAATCAAGATAGCTTTAAAATTCATCGAGATATGGGCTGTGAAAGTTAAGGTATTAACTTTTTTTAAATGTAGATCTGCTTGATTTCTACGTATTGACGGCAGCCCATATATGGGTATGCCAGCTTGGCATGCTTTGACTTTCTATGCCAGGTTCCTTACCGTCAATCATATCTAACCAATCAGAAACACAGAAGCGCACAGACAGACAGACATCACGTGATATCGTTGATCGCTCCGAACAAGAAATTTGCAAATGTAACTTTAATCATTGCAATAAAATTCAAACAGATAACAATAAAAGCTATTTGTAATATTCAAATATCGCACCCAAGACTAAAGTAAATTTATTCTCCAATTCTTTAACGACTTTATTCATCATAGATAAATAATCGTGAAAAAATTTATCTACGAAAAAGTGCTTTTATAAGAATTGTAATTATTAGCGTTACTTCTAAATAATTATTAACGAGTCAAAAGTTATAATTGTGACGTGACCCTGGAAAATTATGGGATCCTCAAATTATTTTATTTATTCCGTAAAATCGACCTAGTACGGAGAAGAATTCTTAGTTAGATACTTCTACATTTCGGCTATTCCTTTTTCGACAAATCTGAACTACTGTGTATACATGCCCCGATTTTACGGTATTGCATATATTGAATTAAGTACGTAGATAACAAACACTCTTCGATTCGTGGCTTGTAATTTACTTTTAAACATTTATTATTTCAGTATTTACGTACTGTGAATGCATAGATTCTTTTTTTTTGCCCTTTTTGAAAAAACATCATATAGTACGGCATTAATAAACGAACACTTGCATTAAAAATTACGCAGTGTGAAGTTGTGAACCCAAATTTTATTTCCTTGCGATTTTTTTACATATTACAAGTTGTCCAAAAAATTATTTCTAAAAATATCCCGTAATAAATTTGGGTGAAAAAGATTATTTGTAAAAACAAGGTTTGTGTAGGAAAAATTTGCACTGTTTTTCTATATTATATTATTATAGGAATTGCTTTTGTTGACAAGGATTCTACTTACAAGCCAGGTAAAAATTATTTTATATACCGGTATATATATATAATATATTTTTTAACTACCGTAAATAAACTTAATAGGTTCAACTAACTACTATAATCTTTAAATTTGGTCTGAACATTTTTTTTTTCTTTTTTATTAGTTTTGTGAGGAATCCCTTTCCGTTAGTGGAAAAAACATTTCGTTCTCTTTCTTTAATTACAGTTCTATTTATAAACGTTAACGTTCATTAACTAAGTTCCGCTCCCTTTTAACCTTACAACACTTAGTCCCGACTTTAATTGTTATATGGTAGAGCTTTAAAATATTTCTCGAATATTTTTAATCGTCAAAAAATTCCTATAGGAAATTTATTGTATTTGTAACGAACCTGGAGTTATTGAGTTATACTCAAGGTGCAATGGGACCTAAACCCATTAGTTCTAAACCTATAGGCCAAACTATAAGTAAATACGTAAGTTATCTTCTAAATAATTCATTTTTAAAATTTAATAAATTATTGTTTGATTAATTCATTTGATTAAATTTAGCAATTAGGTGAATGTCTTGGAAAAGGTGCTGTTAGTTCGGTATATAGGGCTTTAAATTGGGAGACCGGTGAAGCTGTTGCCGTTAAACAAATTAAGCTATGTAGTATACCGAAATCAGAATTAATATTTATTATGGTAAGTTTTATCCAATAAGAAAATAGTAATCTATTTAAATTTTGTTATTAATTAAAAGAATATCTTGTTCTTATTTTTGGATTTATAAAGACCGAGATTGAACTGTTAAAGAATCTTAACGTAAGTCTTTAATATTTTTGGGTATAATGTATGTATCTTTTATTAATTTATCATTTTTTTTAATTTAATAGCATCCGAATATCGTAAAATATAAAGATTACGTCAAATCAAAGGAACATTTGAATATCATATTAGAGTAAGTTACGTGATGGTGGGCCTTTAATTATATAATTGTAATAACTGACATAATTTAAAATACTTTAGATTTTGCGAAAATGGATCTCTACATAATATTTGCAGAAAATTTGGAAAGTTTCCCGAAAACCTCGTTGCTGTATATATTAAACAAGTTTTGGAAGGTTTACGTTACTTACATGACCAAGGGGTTATACACCGAGATATTAAAGGTGCAAACATCCTAGCGACCAAAGAGGGTCGTGTGAAACTTGCCGATTTTGGCGTTGCTACGACGAAAAGCGACTCGAATGTTGTTGGTTCGCCATATTGGATGGCACCTGAAATAATTGAATTATCAGGTGCAACTACTTCTTCAGATATTTGGAGTGTTGGGTGTGTGGTTGTTGAACTTTTAGAGGGAAAACCTCCTTATCATCACCTTGATCCTATGCCTGCACTTTTTAGGATAGTTCAAGATGAACATCCTCCGTTGCCAGAAACTGCATCACCTGTTGTTAAGGATTTTCTTATGCAATGTTTTCAAAAGGATAGTAATCTCAGAGTTTCGGCTAGAAAATTACTTAAACATCCTTGGATAGTTAGCATTAAAAAAAGAAAAGGTGATACTTTACAACAACCAAAATTATCACCAGAATATGCAGAATATGCAGAAGCTGTAAAAAGTGTTCAAGAGTGGAATGAAGCTTTAAAAGGTACAAAATTCAAGCCTTCATCGCCATCCCATCGACGCAGAAGAAGCGAGTCACTAAGATTAACAGCTACTATGCCTACAAAATTATCAAAACATCAATTTCATCAAAATTCACCTTTTGGTAGTGGTAATTCACCACCAATTCCCGCACTTCCATCAAAAATACCAGATTTTACACCGCAAGTCGAGAATAGTGAACTGGTAAATCTAATGCCTTTTAATAATTCTTCAGATTTGATTACACCACCACCAACTTCATCAAGTCAACAACCTAGTCGTCTTTCGGTAACTATTGAACCTGAAGACGAAGGAGATAATTGGGACGATGATTTTGTGGATTCAATACCTTTTGCAAAGATTGCGGGTATACAAAGTAAACAATTAAATCATAAGTCATCTGATGAAGATAATGTGCAAACCATTCGATTAAGTCGGTTTAAAAATGGACGAGATAAGAGTAAAAAATTAACGGTGTATCGTGATGATAAAGATATTAAGCAACATGAGAAAAATCCCCTAGATTATAAAGAAGATAATTTTCAAAAGAAAGCATCACAAAATAATAATCATAAACAAGAAAGGGTTCTTCGAGAAAACAAGCGGCAAGAAGTAGCTCGAGATAATAAGGAACTAGAGAACGAGAAAATAGAAAGAAATGTAGATGATATAATTGAGGATAATTCTGAAGAAAAACACAATAGTTGGGAGTCCATGCAAGATACAATTCATATAAAATCAAAAAATTTAAATAAATCAAATAACGTAGAATACACCAGAACGTCACTAGCCAAACCACCAATCGTTTCGTCAATTACAAAATCTATAGAGATATCAAAAACCAATAAATCAAAGCCTGAAAATCCGGCGATAAAATCGATAATTAAACATCATACCCGTGCGCACAGTGCCAATTCTATACCAAGTCCAATTAATTCTTCTCATAACGGAACAAATGACAGGGTTCGTAAACCACTTCCACCGCTACCAACACACAAATCAACACCATCAACAGTATCTGCGACAACAACTAGTCCAACATCAAGAAGAACTACATTATTTCAGCCTGTATCTCCGATCGAAGTATCTCAAAAGCAACGAAATTTTAATGGAATTGTTCTATTGTCTTCTGAAGGAAATCAAGAGGATGCACAAAATTCAAATGAAATTCAACAATATTATGAATCCGATGATGACGATTATAACAAAGCCTTTGGTGAAGATGAAGAAGATGGCTTTAATAATACGTTGAAACTAAACACACAACTTTCAAGCAATAGTTGGTTTGGAGACGATATCAGTGATGAAGATGACCCCTTTGCAGAAATGGAGGAAAATTTTGATGAAATTGATATAAATGCACATATTGCCAGGGATAAATATGCACGCGCTTGTTCAAGATTGGAAGAGTTAATTAATGCTTTACAGCCTAATGAAAGCGAGGATCGATTGGTAATCTCATGTGTTCAAATAATTGATTTATTGACAGAACATAAAGAGCTTAAGAACCATTTTATCATCTTCCATGGTGTGATTCCAATCATAGAACTGCTGGAAATATGTTCATATGCAAGTGTTCTTTCAAGATTACTCAAAATAGTTAATATAATTATTGCAAGTAATATTAATCTTCAAGAAAATCTCTGTCTTGTGGGTGGAATACCCGTTATTATGAACTTTACTTCAAAACGATATCCATACGAAATTCGTGTTGAGGCTGCGATATTTATACGACAGATTTGTCATACGTCACCTGTAATCCTTCAAATGTTTATTTCTTGTCGAGGTTTAAAAGTTCTTGTCGAATTTTTACAAGAGGATTACAACGAACACAAGGAATTAATATGGATCGCAGTGAATGGAATATATGGGGTGTTTGAACTTCAGAGCCCAACTCCAAAAAATGATTTCTGTAGATTACTAGCAAAGAATGGATTATTGGACCCATTAGCTATTATGCTTCATCATGTAATTTTGGATAAGGATCCAGCGGCCAGTGTATATGTAGATAGAATAGTTAATATATTTTTAATGTTCTCGCAAGGTGACGCATATGTTAAAGAAGTCATGGCAACACGGACAAGGATTGTTTCTAGGATATTTGATAATTTGGACAAATTACCACCAAACCTTGCTGTAATGATGCTTAAATGTATAAAGAATATTTCAATGAATTCAAATACTTTGGAGGCTTTACAGAAGGCAAAAGCAATTCAGGTTCTTACTGCAATATTGGATAAACAAGAACCACCTTATGTAACTGAAATTTCGAATCAAGTGCTTAACACAATGTTTAATCTTTGTCGAATTAATAAATCAAGACAGGAAGAAGCTGCCAAGGCTGGAATTATTCCTCATTTACAATATTTTGCATCCAACAAAACACCTCTTAAACAGTTTGCATTACCAATACTTTGTGATATGGCCCATACTGGACAAGTTTGTAGGGATTTGTTATGGAAACATAATATTTTACAACTTTATCTTGATTTATTAGTTGATCCTTTTTATCAGGTGAATGCATTAGAAGCTATTCTTGCATGGATTCAAGAAGAAACATCTAAAGTTGAGTCAGTGCTTCTTTTACCAAAAAATATTGAGCTTATTTTGGAAGCATTTATTATGGCCAAGGCGAATTCCTTTGAAAATATCTTAGAACCATTGTATATAGTTACTCAATTATCAACATCTGTAGCCTGTGCACTAGCGCAACCAAGATTTTTTAAGCGTCTATTACATCGACTTGGACATCCAAAACCAGTTGTAAGGTTAAATTTATTAAGAATATTAAGATCTGTATGTGATGTGCATCCACAGCGTGAAGCTATAGTCGAACGATATGGATTATTCGATATTACTTCTCGTATGAGCAGAGAAGATCCTGCTGTATTAATACGAGAACTTGCCAGAGAGATTTTATCCCAAGGATATTTCTCTACCTCAATAATAAAAAGAAAATCTAGCAATGAAATAACTAATAAGAAAGAGCAACCGATAATAGAAGAAAATGATGCAAGTTTCAGTGAAGAAGATAATAATGCTCGAGATGACATCTCGTTGCAAGAAGGCATCAGTTGACTCGGGGCGGTTCGGGTGGGGGATCAACACCACCGGAACCATAGCCATAATCGTAGAACAACCACGCAAGCATCGATCAAAGGATCTCGAAGACGTGCATTATCATCACCTCCATCATCATATACGCCGTCTACTTTAAGGTCAACTACACAACGTCCATTATCATCGTCCTCATTATCCCCATCTATTTTATCTTATCAACAAGGAATAAAATCAAGCGCATCATCACAATCAATCAAAACTCCGCCATCATCAGTTACATCATTGTCATCTTCTCAAAGGAAACATCGAATGTCTTGGTCATCACAAATACCAGTGCAATATTCCACTAATGTCGAAGACTCAACCACCGAAACATCAACAAACATACATAATGAAAGTGAGTCAAGACCTCAACAAATAAGTTCAACCTCAAACGCATCTACAGCATCATTAGATTCATCATTACCATTTCCATATCAGCATATAAGAAAACGTGATAGCTCTAGAAAAATTAGGGCACTATCACATAATCGAAGTTATAATAGTCAAAATATTAATTCAAATGAAATTGTGGAACACTTTCAAAACCGTGACAGTCATTCGACTATAAATTTAAGTTCGATAGGTATGAACAGAAGTGTAAGTGTAAGTGCTGCAGGAAGTGTGAATGGATCAGTCAATAGTTCTTTATCTAAATCTTCACATCCTGGAGGTGTGCTAGGTTGGTTAAAGAGGAGGGTTAGTAAAGATGGTAGTTCAATGGGAAAATCCGGAAAAACAAAGAGTATTAAGAAAGCGAATTCTAAAAGTAAGTTACAAGAGTCTATTGTCATTATTAGTGATGAAAAGGGCGAGGAAAAATAATGTTGAAAAAGAATGTGAAAATGGCTAAGGTCGAAATTTCTATCATTTCACTCCTTTCGAAAGAAATTGAGATCTTAACATCTAAAAAAAAAAAAAAAAATTAAAAAAGAAAAAAAAGCATATAAAATATTATTTATTTATATTATTCGCAAAAAAAAAAAAAAAAAAAAAAAAATTAATTCAGTTTTTTTTTTCACTCTAACTAATCGCATACGCATATACATTCAGCATTTTTTTTTTGAGATGTTAAGGGTTTTGTTGTGTTAGCAGC
>CAJVPM010001533.1:0-11793 GCA_910592325.1 Scutellospora calospora | reverse complement strand
AGTTTTCTTCACCTGTGATAGGTTTTTTTAGTATAGATTTTGTTATAGACTGTGACTACTTAGATCTATAATTTTTTTATCTTTTTATATCTTAAGACTAGATACTAACTTCTTTTTACTTAGTTTTAACTAAGTAGAGAAGAATCTAGAATCTTAATATATAGCTAGGAGTTGCCTTTGCTAACTGAATTTTAGATATCTGTATATACAGACTAAGGTTTTTGTGAGAAAATAGCTTCTGCAGCAAATCGAACTTGGATACTTTTGAGGTAGCTAAGTTAGTCTAGAATAGTTTAGAGAGGATATATTAGTATAGCTTTTTATATTAGATTGTTTTGTAGCTTACTACAAGCTTTTTTTTAATAAAATAACAGACAAGATCGCTTAAGATATAAAAAAAAAAAATCAATTATTTGATCTTTTTATTTAAGTATTACTTAAAGGTTATCTAATTTTGTTTTAGATATTTTGAGCATATTTATACTTGTTAGCAAAATCCTAAACTATTATAAAATTAGTTTGTCTGCACCCAAATCCCAATCTTTGGCCAAATTCATATCTCAAAAATTTAATTAATAATCCTTATTCAAACAAATATTATATATTCTTATAGTTATATATAATATATTAGCAAAATTTTAATACTATTTTTTGAATCAATTTTTTATAAATAGCAATTATTTTTTTGAATTTGTCTGAGTTTTGCCATTTTGTCAGCAAGTATAAGCATATCTATTTTTTGATTCCTTCTTTAATCAGACAAACTGCTTAATTATTTTATTTGATATTACTATATTCTGTTACTTTGTATAGTGATAAATCTAAATCTTAGCTATATAGCAGTCTTTAATCTGTCTCAATAGACTTCTGTTCTTCATTTTGAACTAACTTTACAACTTAATATCTTCTAAATACTCTCTAATTATCTCTATTGCTACTTTGTTATTAATAACTATATGTATCTATAATTTATATAGTGTTATTAGCAATGCTACCAGATAGCTTCTAATTTTGTATAAGTTGAAGATAACTAATTTATTAATCTATAACTAAAACTAATATTGCTATCTATTTCTTCTTTATTTCTAATTATATATCTAGTACTCATTATATCTGAATTTAGCTCTCTACTACTTCTTGCTAATATACTATCTATATAATATTCAATAATTTTCTTCTCTTGTAATTTCTTAAATATATTTACTAACTTTTTTTTAATCTTCTTATTTTTTACTACTTTTTATATAATTGCATTTTCAATACTATTTGCTATTATCTCTACTATTACTTTCTAATTTAATTTATATTTTAGAAAGAACTTTTTTTCATCAAAAAATATATATAATAGTATTCTTAGTTCTATTTCTTTTTTGTTTTTTTCTTTATCTTGATAGAATAATACTATTTTTCATATCTGATATTTACTAGATACTCTCTATTATTAAAGCTTTCTATATCATATTAGTTGTATTTAGAAAATATATGATTCTTTGCTAATTGATTTGTATATTTTTAATACTTAACTACTACAAATTTCTTTGTTTTTCTTACTATTTTTCTGATATAGAAGTTTTCTTCTCTTCTAAATAGCATTTATTTTTTTTTCTGTCTTTAGATATATTTTGAAATTGTATTTTTATTGTTCTTCTATTAGGATTACTTATTTTATAAATATCTTATATTTCTTTAAAGTTTTTTCTTTTTAGTACTCTTTCTTTAAGTTTTTCAAACTAGCTTAGTATATACCTATTTGATTTCTTATCTCTTATATACTTTATTTATTACTAAGTTAGCAAGTAACTTTCTGTACTATTTATTAGTTGTTTTAATATAAAAATATTCATTTTATCTAGTTTTATATAAAATTATAGCTCTTTTATATTTAACAAATTTGAGATTTTATAGTTATACCAGTTAATACTTAATTCAGAAAGGAAACTATTACTGAAAAATATATATTAAGTCAGATATAAATAAATCTATTTTATAAAAAGAATTAGTAATACTAATCTAGCTTAGTAGCTAACTAGATTAAGAGGATTTGTTTTGTAAAATATTCTAAGAGATAGATATACAAAACTAGTAGAGAGCTATAGTAGGAACTAGAGTTGTATGAATATTGCAAGAGTCTAATTTAGATAAATTAATGAAGTAGATATATGACTACTCTAGTAGGAATCACTTTTGAACTTAACTAGAGTTTTGTAGCTTATAATATATTAAGCAAATATATTCTAAGAGGACCTAAGTTATGTAGTAAATAGATCTATAAGCAAGTCAGCTAGCTTAAATAGTCAGATATAGTAGTAACATTAATTTAGAATATGAGGAAAAGTTAATAATTAGAGTGTTTAAATAGGTAACTTACAGATAAGTTACAAATATAGCAGCATAGTATAAAACTAACAGATAGTTAATTGTCTATATAGTGAACTACTTAAATTAGATAATAACTAAAGTTATATATATAACTTGTTGTATACTTATTATATAATTATAAAATCTTAAGAGATTACTATTTTAGTAACTCTGTAATAACAAATTAATAAAATCTAATTAGCTAAAGAAGCAGCCTTAATAATAATAAAAAAATAAAATAATTTAAGATTTCTGTTCTTTTAATATTGAAAGTATCTATATCTTCTATTATTTTATTAATCTTTATACCTAGTTTAGCTATTTTATACAAAACTTTTAATACTAAATTATGCTTAAGTATGAGTTTGTTTAGCTTGTATTTCTTATTTATAGAGCTATTTAAGTATTTGTTTTGTAGCTAACCTTCTCTAAGTCTCAATCTTGTAGTTTTTCTTATAGTTTTTTGCTAGTTTATTCATAAAGCTAGCTCTGTGAAATAATATACAAGTTGATTCTGCTAAATTAATCTAATATCTAAAAAATTTATATAGCTACAAATTAAATTTACTATTGATTTAGCTAGCTTTAATTTGTTTTTAATTAAAGTCTATATTAGTCTTTATAAAATCTTATATTTTTTATAGTAAATTCTGTTTATTTTTAGAATTATAACTTTGTAAATTATATTATACTAATATTAATTAGATTTTTGAAGTATAATATAGTATTTGAAAAGATATAATATACAAATAAATCTTGATAAGATCTATAAGCAGGAGATCTGCATAGTAAAAATCTTAAGTAAGATAAAGTAATACAGATTTTGATAGTCATACTAGTTAATACTTAATTTAGCAAAGAAGCTTATATAAGAAAGATGTAATCAAGTAAGGTATAATTAAGTCTGTTATATATGAATAGTATAAAAACTAAGATTATATAATAATACTAACCTAGCTTAGTAGCTAACTAGATTTGTAAAGATTTGCTTCATAAAATATCTGATAAAATATAAGTAACTAATCTAGAGCTAACTTAAATTTAGTTTTCTTCAATATCTTTATCTACTTCTCTTCTGAGATCTTATTTTCTAAACTATTATATATTTTATTATTAATCTTTTTTAAAGAATTATATAATTCTTTTTTTTTTTTTTAAAGAAGCTATTTTGGTTTGAATTTTATTTATATATTAAGACTTATACCTTTTTTCAAGGTAAATATTATATTTTACATTTTTGGTGAGACTATAATCAGCTACATATACAACTTTAGTCATTATCTATTTAAAAGTTTTGCTTAAAAGTTACCTGCTAACTGCCATATCTTAGATCTATTTGTGAATCTCCTATTTAAGTTCTTTGACTTCAGATATTTTTTCTGTAACACCAACTTAATTTAAATACATAGACTCTCAGGCTACTTTATTCATAAACTAAGCTCTACTTCTAAATAGTCAATACCTCTTTTATATGACTTCTAGAAGTTTTTGTATCCTTGTCGATATTTATACAAATCTAGTTTCTACTGTAGCTTTTTGCCAGAAGTCCTTCAAATATTTTATAAAGTAGATCTTCCTAAATCCAGTTAGCTGCCATTTTCCTTATAAAATAGACTTACTTATATTTAACTCAATTATCATTTTTTCATACTACTAGATCAAATATTAACTAGTATGACTATTAAAATTTGTACTACTTCACCTAACTTAGCATTTCTACTATACAGATCCCTGCTTGTAGATCCTATTAAGATTTATTCATATAATATTATATCTTTTTAAATATCATATTATACTTCCAATATCTAATTGATATTAGTACAATATGATTTATAGGGTTATAACTCCAGAAATGAATAGGATTTGCTATAAGTTAAATACAAAGGTCTGAATAATTATTCAAATTTGTTAATAGTAGAATTTGAACCTCAGACCTCTTATATAGTAGTCTGATAATCTAACTACTATACTAAGATTACCAGACTTTCATAATTCTTTTTATCTTTTGAATATGTCTGTAACTTATATATTTTTTTTACAGAATTACTCTTTAAAATAGTTTTTTACTTACTCTAGTATTTTATTTTTCTGATTTAGCAATATAATATCTGAGTTGTTATCTTTAATGATTCTATCTATAACTATTTATTTAGAAATTCTTTTAAGAAGACTGTTTAATATATACTTGAGCTTTTTCTGTATTGCTTTACATTATTGTTGACTGCTAAGTTAATTTCTTCAAGATCTTCTTTTTTTTCACTTACTATACCTTCAAGTATATGATTTTTTATCATATCTTGAGCTTATTTTGTCTTTTTTTAATTCAAATTCTTTCTAAAAATTTATCTATTTTTGTTTTGTATAAGCTATTTATTTTTGCTATTTTTATATTTATAAAATATTTGTTTGTATTATTAATTTACTAACTAATTCTTGATGAGTATTGCTAATACATATTTCTAATTATCTTCAGATCTCTTTTAATACTCTACTCTCTTTTTTTCTTTCTGCTTTTATTCTTTCTACTATAGACTTCTTTCCTAATAGTATTAATTTTGCATACTTAGTAATACTAATTGCTATTGTATCTTACAGTTCATCTTTGTTTAATAACTTTACAGAAATTATATTATTTTTGTTTTTTCAAATATTTAGCTTCTTTTTAAGAAGATTATCTAATTTGGTTTTGTAATTCTCCTAATTCTCTTTATTTGCTTTGTTAAAAAGAAATATCTATCTCTTTTCTTTTAGTCTTTTTTTATATGCTACGATTCTAATTGTTTTCTGAATACTTGTTAGTAGTTTTGTAATAATAATTATATAATCATTATTGTAACTGTATTTGCTTCTATATATTACAATACATAAGACTTTGATCTAAGTTTTTAGTTAGTCAGATATAATTAATTTTAAATTTTACTTGATTATTTATTCTTGTAAATTTCTCTCATAAGAATGTAATTTTCTGAATATATTAACTATATTAGAATTTTTTAGCTAGTTCAAGAGTAAGAGATTTTGTAATTATTTTAAATCTTTTTTGTACTGGTTTAGCTCTTTGTATCAAATATTATTAAAATTATCTAATATTATAACTTTTGTAGCTTTTTTTTTATTTTAGTACTTGAATATTCTTTTAATAACTTGTTGTTGAATATCTTTTTCTATTTTAAAGCTACTATGTAGTATATATATTACTTTTTATTATTATTTTTTTTATTTATTTTTAAAGTAGCTTATATTGCCAAGCAGATTTTATTAGTTTGATATATGAGATTCTATATAAAGTTCCTTTACAGTTTGTAATTATATAAAAAGTATATAATAAGCTACACATATAATTTTAGTTATTATCTAATTTAAGTAGTCTACTGCACAGATAATAGACTATCTGATTAGTTTTATACTATGCTACTATATCTGTAACCTACCTATAAATTACTTATTTAAATATTCTGTTTAACTAACTTATACTGTTACAAACTAATATCACTATAATATCTAACTACTTAAACTAGCTAGCTTGTTACAGATCTATTTACTAATTTCAACTTAGATCTTCTTAGGATACTTATTACTCAATATATTGTGAACATACAAAGCTTTAGTTAACCTCAAAGCATATCTACTAGAGTAGTTTGTATCTATTTCACAAATTTACCTAGCTTAAACTCTTGTAGATATTTATACAATCTCAGTTTCTACTATAGCTCTCTACTGGTTTTCTGTTTGCTAATCTTTTCAGAAATTTTATGAAGTAGATCTACTCAATTCAGTTAGCTGCCAAGCCAAGTTGGTGTTGCTAATTCTTCTTGTAAAACAGACTTACTCACACCTCACTTGATCTATATTTTCAGAATAATAGTTTCTTTTTTAGATCAAATATTAGCTGATATAATTATCAAAAACTGTACTCTGTAGAATTAGTAATTACTGAATCAGGTATAATTATCTTGTCTAAGTTAGAATATCTTATATATTGTTGGAGAATACTATTAATCATTCAGCTTGTACTATCCTTTATATCTGAATATTGTCTATTAATATAATATTTTATTCTTTCTCCTTGTTCCATTGCTTTTTCTTAATTTCTGCTTTTCTATATTATTGTTTTATATTCTTTGAGTTGGTTTATCATATGTTGTTTGTTTATTAATATATTATCAGTTGTTACTAGGTTTATAGAAATTTCAGAAGCTTTGGTAACAATTGATAAGTGATAATTTATTATAGATATAGAAGTAGTTAGAATCACTGTAATTAGACGAATTGCTTTGTTTATATGAGTTAGAGTAGAGTGAAGTTTTGTTGTTTTAAGTAAAAGTGTATTGAATATTTTTGGAGCTTTAAAAGTAAATGGAATATGCAAGTTAGCAGCACTCTTAATTTGGTTTGACCAAATATGCTAGTATTTGTTAAGATTCTCAGATGTAATAGCAAATGGAGAATTTGCTAATAATACATTAATTGCTTCTGTGACATCTGTTTAGTTGTCTATAGTTGTCTTGTTATAGAGAAATATTTTCCTTTTTTTCTTTTTACAACGAGGAGTTGTTAAAGTAAAGTTTGTATGCTAAGTTGTACTTAAAATTTTATAATCACTATCTGATAATCAGTAGTATCTATTAGTATTAGATAGTCTATATCAAGGATCATATCATTTGAGTACCAGATATCATCAATTTGACTTTAGAATTAATTATTGCTCTATATAAAATCTGTTATATTATGAAATGAGAGAATGCTAGAGAGATTGTTAGAACATAGTAATGAAAAAATAGGAAATTGTTTTTTGTTAGAGCATTCATTTGCATTAAAGTCTCCAAAGACAATTGAATGCTAATTTTTGTTTTAGCTTCATTTAACTAAATATTAACTAATGATTATATGCTTTTTAAAAGTTAAGAGTGATTAGTTGGAAGATAAACTGAGATTATTCGTATTTTGTTGTTATTAGGAAAGAAGAAATCTATATATATAGCAGAGCTAGAGTTAGAGTTAATATTATAAATATATGGTTGAATTAATTTATATACCATTAGAGCAGTATCTAGTGCAGTTTCACAGTGTAAAGGATAAGATAGAATGAAGTTTGATATATAGAATTTGTAGAGAAGATTAGTTAATAAGGTTGAGTTACCTTTTAATTTAGTTCCTGATAGTACGACTAAATGAAGATTTTCTCTTATACAATATTCTATTCAATTCTGGAGTTTAACTGCATTGTTTAAACCTTTTATATTATGTATAGTAAAGTTAATTTGTTGTTTCAGATCTTTGATTTCAGATAGTTGTTGTTGGGTTAGAGTAGGAAAATCAGTAAGATTTATATAGTTAGATATTGTAGATATATTATTCATAGATTATTATTTTCAGATTCTGATTTTATGTCAAGGGATTGGTATTGGAGTAGTTTAAAGATATCCTATTTTAGAGAAGGTAAGTCAAGTAATTCAAGTAAAAAATTTGGTAGATTTGTAAATTCGAAGTGTTGTTGAAAGAAGATAAATATTTGTAGTACATCATTATATCATTTTATTAGTAGGAAGATTGCTTTATCTGGCCACTGCTATTGAATAATAGAGTTTAATTCTACTAATGTATTTGGAAGTTAGTTAGTTAGTATAGTATTTTGTAATATTAGGATGTTAATTCATAAATCTGAAATTCGATGAAAGAAGTAGTACTCTCTAAGAGCTTTTATAGCAATAGAGAGTTTTTTAGGTGTAGTTATTGAGAGAGTGAGATTCACTTCTGTAATATTGTTTGAGTTATTTAGAAGATCTGAAAGATCAGTATAGTTAACTATGCAGTACGTAGAAGAAAGAAGAAATAGTATTCAGTAAATAGATAGTATTTCTTCTATAAATTATTGTGTAATTGCTTTGTCTTCAATAGAGAATAATATTTGAGTTTTTAGTTGCAATTTGAGAGAATTAGTTAGAAGAGGTCTTTTTAAGATTAAATAATTATTTGGAAGCTTAGCAAATGTGTATTCTAATCATAGAATTCTAATATGATTAATAAAATCCTCTCATTTTTTTGAAAAAAAAGGAAATTTTGCTTCAAGACGAGAAGGAAGGAGTTAAAGAGTAACTAGTAGAGGTAGTAGTTTCTTAAGCAAATCAAAAAAATATGTGAGTATTCTGGTATATAGATAGTATTTCTAAAGAGCTTGTTTGTAATTTAATAGTTGTTTTAAGTCTATATAGCTAAAGATTAGAAAAAGGTCTCTAATTTCTAGATATAAATCTTCAATTTTTTCTAATAGAGGTTGGCAATTATCTTTGAAATATGCTTCTGGAAGTGTTTGGAAAGTAAAAACTTTGTATAATACTCTTATAACTCAACGAGTATTATAGCAGTTAGTTAAAAGTAGTTCAAAACTTAAAGCATTATTGATATAAGAGGTATATCTTTAGGATCATCAGGTAGTGGTAATAAGTTGTTGATAATGCATTTGGAGATTATTTGTTAAATATCATCAAATTTGAAAAGAATTGTAGTTTTGGTAAGGCTAGCCAGATAGAAAATTAAACGAGCTATTTCATATGAATTTTTTAGATTGAAATCTATGTTTAAAAGATAATCTATTCTAATTTTCTTGTGAAGCATAAAGAAAATCTCATCTCAGTTTGTTTTGTTAGTGATTATTATATCATGTAGTTGTTTATATTATTTAATTGCTACAGTAAGTAGATCATTAAACTTTTTTTGGTGTTGGAGTTGAGTTTGAGCAGAGTGAGTAAAGGTACAAAAGAATTGAATATCATAGTGATCTAATTTAGCTAGAATAGCTTCAGAGATAAAATAGTTAGTAGGTAGATATTTTAGTTTATACTTAGTAAATTCTTTGAGAGCAGAGAGAGAAATAAAAATTTTTATATATTTGTTTTGGTTCCACAGAAAGATGTCTATAAGTTAGTATTTTTCTAGTCTTCGATTTTTTAAAGCTAAGATTATTTTATCTATTCATTCTTTTTCTTTGTAATCTGCCTGTAGGTTGTTGCTGTTGTTGTTCTTTTTTGTTGAGTTTTGTTGAAGTATTCTTTTTCTTGTTAAAGCTTGACTATAAGTGAGATAGGAGTACTTGTACTTGTAGTTGAAGTAGTTTTTATATTTCTTGTGTATGTATCAACTTTTATATTTGTAAGATCTGAGTCAGGTATTGTTGCTAAAGACTCAGGTATTGGTTCTGAGTTATTAGAATCAGATTATAAATGAAGATCTATTCTGAGTCTTTTGTTTTGTTGATCAGAGGTCATGGGAATATTTACTGTATGTAAAGTCATAAAAATATTTACTGTATGTGATATCATGAGAATATCTACTATATATGATATCATGTATTGTTTTGTCAGGGTAAAACCAGATTCTCTACTTTTATGAAAAATTTTTTTAGAATTTTTAGAATTAATTGTGGAGATGTAAACAGTATATAGAGTAGGTCTTTTTTTATTATTATTAAGATCTTTTTTGTTTCTTTTTTTCAGATGTTCATTTGTAAGTAGAGTATCTGTAGTAATAGAGGTAATAGGACTCTCTGTTAGTTTAGTAATATTATTATTTAGAGATGTTGTCAATATAGTCAGCAATACAAGTTTGTTAAAAGATATAGGAGTAAAAAAAGTAAAGTCTCTATTTCTTTTAATTGTGTTTGGTATATCTAAGGAGAGAGTTAAAATTTGTAATTAATATTTAGTTATTTAATATAAGGTAGTTGTATATGAGTCTATTTTGTTTTTTCTTTTTTTAGATTTTGTTGTTTTGGTAATCATCAGAAAGAGTCCTTATATTAATATATTATAAATATATAGTTTTTGATTGTTATTAACTATAAGTACAGTTCTTTTAGCTAAATTTTTGAAACTTACTTAAAATAAAAGAAGTTTTTAGTATTTAAAAATTTTTGAAATTAGGTTTGGTGATCTTAGTATAGTGGTTAGGTTGCCAGACTGCCATGTAAGAGATCTAAAGTTCAAATTCTACTGTTGACAAATTTGAATAATTACCTAGACCTTTGTATCTAACTTATAGTAAACTCTGTTTATTTCTAGAGTTATAATCCTGTAAATCATATTGCACTAATATCATTTAAATATTAGAAGTATAACAAAATATTTAGAGAACATAACATTACATGAATAAATCTTGATAGAAACTATGAGCAGAAGATTTGCATAGTAGAAATCCTGAGTTAGTGAAGTAGTACAGCTTTTAATAGTTACACTAGCTAATACTTGATCTAGAAAAGAAACTATTATCAAAAGATGCAGATCAAGTTCAGTACATATAAATTATTCTATAGGGAGAATTAGTAATACCAACCTGGCTTGGCAGCTAACTGAATTAGGAGGATCTGTATTATGAAATATCTGAGAAGATAGAATATAGAAAACTAGTGGAGAGCTACAGTAGGAACTAGAGTTGTATGAACATCTGCAAGGGTCTAAACTAAGTGAATCTGTGAAATAAATATAGACTGCTCTAGTAGGATTGCTTACGAAGTTAACTGGAGCTCTATATGCTACAATATGTTGAGCAATATATATTCTGAGAGGATCTAAGCTGAGTTAGGTAAATAGATTTGTAATAAACTAGCTAGCTTAAGTAGTTAGGTGTTATAGTGATATTAGTTGATTCCAATATAGATTAGGTGAACAGAATGTTTAAATAGATAACTCACAAGCGAGTTACAGGTATGATAGCTTGTGTAGAACCAAACAGATAATCTACCTATATAGTGGACTACTTAAATTAGACAAAAACTAAAGTTGTACATATAATAGGTTGTATACTCTTTATGTAATTTCAAACTGTAGAGGATTGTTAATAGATGACCTTATATATTAAACTAAAAAATCTACTCAGTATAGTAAGCCATCTTTATTAAAAAAAAAAAAAAATTTTTGAAATTATAAAGTATTAAATTTTGTTTTAGTAATACTAGCAATATTAAAGTTTTTTATTAAACAATTATTTTTTTAGAGCTATTTTTTAGTTAAAATATTAAAGCTTTGTATATTATAAATTATTATATAGAAGTTAAGATTAGAGTTAGTATATGATAGTAGTAAATAATTTATTATAGTATTTAAAATATCTAAATTGTTATTAAAATTATAAAATATTATATTTGTAAAAGTTTTAAAAAAAGTATTATAGTATTTAGAAGGAGTAAAAAAATTTAGTAGAGTATAATTTTGAAAAATATTATTACTATAAGTAAAAAAAAATATAAGCTTTAAGTTGTTTATTAATTAAAAATCTTGTTAGCTTATTAAATTTTTATTCTTTTAAGTATTTTATAAATAGGTCTGATAATCTAGTATAGTAAATAGATTGTTGAACTACTATATAATAGATTTGAAATTCAAATCCTACTGTTAACAATTTGAATAATTGTCATAGATAATACTAAAATTAGCTGATTCT